>JAHKKF010538726.1:0-44012 GCA_019740295.1 Labeo calbasu | reverse complement strand
TGATTTCGGCCAAAAGGCACAGCATCACCAGAATTCACAAATCAAGGAGAACGACATTCGGGATTATTTGCATGTTTATGACAGCGCGCTATATATTTATAGCCAAAAGAAATTTGAATATCAAACCGCAAACTATCTTTACTGCGGTATCGAATCCCTATCACAACTGAATTACTAGTGTTCCTCAGTAAAATTATACTGCTAAATATTTGTCTGACCATGGAGATAATTGTATAACGACCTTACCATCGTTTTCCCTGACGATATTTTAGAAATTATGTCATATGTTTACTACCAGCTATTTATAATCGGAACTAGCGATGGCTGATTCGCAAATGAATCATTCTTTTGAGCGAATCGTTCTATCGGATTCAGAAGCTCGCGATTCAGTTTGATTCATTTGGACAGTTCACTCACGCACAGAAATACTAGTATTAGATACTTTATAAAACAGAAAATCAAAACAGAGCTGGGTTCTTTTTCTGTTTTGTTATTATAACTGTAAACTGACGTAATGGTTTGATGTTTTGTACTGTTTAAAAAAAAATTACGCACTCTAAAGTTTTGATCTGAATCAAATGATTTGCGATACGCGCTCAGAAATCCTGATCTGAGTCAAATGATTCATGATTCCGCGTTGCGAAGTTTCGACCTGAATCAAAAGATTCACGAAATGGCCCGAAGTCCTGATCTGAAACAAATGAGTAGCAATAGCGAAGCTCCGATCAAAGATTCACGAACCCGTTCCGAAGTTCCGTTCTAAATCAAATGATTCGTGATCCGCGCTCTGTAGGCCTGAATAATGATTCGCGAACCATAAGCGGATCCGCGAGTCATTCGAATTGCGAAATGATTCACAATCCGCTCAGAAGATCTCATTTAAATCAAATAATTCGCGATCCACGCACCGAAGTTCCGATCTGAAAAAATGATTCGCGAACCACGATATCACATCAGGACTCGGAGCGCGGATCGCTATCAATTCAAATCGCAAGTCCCGATCTGAATCAAATGACTCATAATATCGATTGGAGCGCTTCGAAACAGTAAATCATTTTGTGACGAAATGGTTTAAATGATTTTGAGTTTCGTTAGTTTCGTTTGAGTTTCATTAAGCGATGTCGAAATTCAAAAATTAATGGCTCTTTTGAGTTGTTCTTTGCTAGTGTATCGCTTGAACTGAATGTTCGAAGTCCCAAGTTTGAATCAATCGGAGCGGTTCCAGCGTAAATGACTCACTCAATTGATTCGGTTTGCCTGTTCCTCCGCTTTTGGCGTCTTCTGCAATGTTTACACAGACATAGTCGGTACTACTACTGGCTTACCTCGCTAGTTTCATGAAATTAACTGAAATAAGCGAAAAAGGTTTTATGTTTACAAGTAAAATATACATATTTCCATTCAAAAGATGACATCCAACACAAATCTACGAACATAATCAGGTGAGGTTAGTAACACTGCTAACTAGTGAAGCACTCCATTAATATGACCTAAGATGGAAACATTGTGCATTATGATCCATATATTTTAAATAGTTTGACCACTGCAGTTCAGTTGGTGACAGTTCAAAGGGAAATCAGTTGGAAGCATCCAGTCTCATACCATTGAAGTCAATGTTAAATTTATCAGTATATACTGTAATAAATATTTGAGAAATTATTGTTGTATCTGATTGTATTAGTCTATATAGAATGATAGTCTTCATGTATTTAATTGTTTGATCAAAATTATTGCTAAGGACAATTTAGTAGTCGCTGGATATAGGTCCATAGCGTCCATACTAAATTCTACGCCATTGTTGTCAGCAATGAGCAGCTCTTTTGTGAACAGATTGAGAACAACTCTTTACTGCAGGGGAAAACTATTTATGTTTACATATGCATAATAGATTGGCCCTTAAACTTTCAACACTTTGAAGATACCTCAGGGGAGTACGATGAAGTCAAAACTGCAAAGTGTTTGGCATTTCTTTCCTGACCTTCCATTAGCGTTGTGCTTTTGCAAAAAGAACGCAACCTGTGGAGATTCCATTATAAAGCAATTTACTTTACCTGCCAAGTGCTGCTGGCAAATTACTACCCAGAAACTCTGTCATGCGAGAGGACTTGTCTTAATTACGCTGCCAAAACACAGAACACACTTATGACATCTAATTGAATGACAATAGTTTTAAAAGTTACATTTTAGGATGGTCTGAGGTAAGATGTAACATGTAAGCACCTTAACATTTAATACTTGACAACTGGTAATACAATATAAATGTTCAATAAAATATTAAAATATTAAAATCCTTTATTTAATTCCTTCAAAAAAAAAAAGGCCATTATAACACACCCAACCTCAAATTCTGCAGCTGAATGAATGCGAGACTCTCTGCTTACGTAATCAGGCTTCTTCTAGCTGTTTTACGGTTCATTTTGGGACTGAACGTACAGTTTTTTAAGTCAGTTCCAGAAGAGCAGTAACCGTGAGATTTTAACACGAGAAGAAAGCAGCAGCAGATCAAATGTCGTCCACCGTAAAGTCAGTTGTGGCCCCGCTCTGACGTCAGCGCTTCCTGACGCCTCGGCTAAAAATCTAGGTCATATTTAAATCTTTGAAATCTACGTCCTCCAGAGCAAATATGGATTACTTTTAATTTCGCTTCCCGTCTCTCTCCACCGGTTTTCGGCCTCCTCCCCAGCTCCCCTATGTGTGCCATGCCTAAAAATATCCCCTGCACTTCAAAGAGATGTTAAGTGTCTTCCAGCTACATCCAGAAACATTAGAGACAGACACAGAGAGGAAACTGATAGCTGCCGGCTGTTTAATGGTTTGACAAAAGCACATAATGGTAAAATGAGCCCTGATTAAACAAAGTGATCAGCAGTTAGGCTTAGATTTTAATGCAGAGCGAATGGAGCGCCTAAAACCCTCTTAACTGTGGTAAACTGGAGATATAACAAAAAGTGCCTGCACAGATTTACCACTGTGATTTATATTGGGAAAGTGGGTAAATTATAGAAATAACTAAGGGGTTTGACTAGTTACTGTAGTCCATTTAGCTGATATCTAGGTGCAAAGAATATTGCCATTAAGCATTATCTGATAAAAACATTTTTGCAAGCAACACTGAAATTGAAAATATTTCGAAATGTCTTACCAAACATATCTAAATGTTTTACCAGTGCCCAATTCTTTCTTAAAAGGCTAACTGCACAGTTTCTTCAGCTTGCTTATGAATGGGACATGTAAATCTACTTTGATTGATAGTATCAAATTAGATTTGCGATACGCAAAGTTTCAATCTAAATCAAATGACTCGTGACACGTTCTGAAGTCCCAATCTGAATTAAATCTTTTGCGAACCCGCACCAAAGTCCTGATTTGAATCAAATGATTCGCAATTCCCACTCCGAAGTTCTGATCTGAATCAAAAGATTTGTAAACCCACTCCGAAATTTCCATCTAAATCAATTTATTTGTGATACATGCTCCGAAGTCCCGATCTGAATTAAATGTTTTGTGAACCCACACCAAAGTCCTGATTTGAATCAAATAATTTGCAACCCAGGCTCCTAAGTCCCGGTCTGAATTAAATGATTCATGAACCCACACCGAAGTCAAGATTTGAATTAAATGATTTACGAACCACGCTCTGAAGTCCCAATCTGAATCAAATGATTTACGAACCCGCACCAAAGTCCTGATTTGAATCAAATGATTTGCAATTTGCCCTCCGAAGTTCTGATCTGAATAAAAAGATTCGTGAACCCGCTCCGAAGTTTCAATCTAAATCAAATGATTCATGACCCGTGCTCCGAAGTCCCATTCTGAATTAAATGATTCACAAGCCATACTCCGAAGTTCTGATCTGAATCAAAAGATTTGCGAACCCGCTCCGAAGTTTCGATATAAATCAAATGATTTGTGATACAAGCTCTGAAGTCCCTATCTGAATTAAATGATTTGCTAACCCATACCAAAGTCCTGATTTGAATCAAATGATTTGCATTTTGCCTTCCAATATTCTGATCTGATTCAAAACATTTGTGAACCAGCTCCGAAGTTTCGATCTAAATCAAATGATTTGCGACCCACGCTCCGAAGTCCCGATCTGAATTAAATGATTCACGAGCCACACTCATAAGTTCTGATCTGAATCAAAAGATTTGCGAACCCGCTCCGAAGTTTCGATATAAATCAAATGATTTGTGATACAAGCTCTGAAGTCCCAATCTGAATTAAATAATTTGCTAACCCATACCAAAGTCCTGATTTGAATCAAATGATTTGCGATCCACACTCCAAAGTTCTGAACTGATTCAAAAGATTTGTGAACCTGCTCCTAAATTTCGATCCAAATCAAATGATTCATGACCCGTGCTCCGAAGTCCCGATCTGAAGTAAAAGATTTGTGAACCCGCACCGAAGTCCTGATCTGAATCAAATGATTCGCGACCCATGCTCCAAAGTCCCGATCTGAATTAAATGATTTGCAAACCCGCACCGAAGTCCCGATCTGAATCAAATGACTTGCGACCCATGCTCCAAAGTTCCACTCTGAATCAAAAGATTCATGAACCCGTTCCGAATAAAAAGATTTGCGAACCTGCTCCGAAGTTTTGATCTAAATCAAATGGTTCACGATACGCACTCCAAAGTCCTGATCTGAATTAAATGATTTGTGAACCCACACCGAAGTCCTGATTTGAATCAAATGATTTGTGACCCGCACTCCGAAGTCCCGATCTGAATCAAAAAATTTGCGAACCCGCTCCGAAGTTTTGACCTAAATCAGATGATTCACAATACGTGCTCTGAAGTCCCGATCTGAATTAAATGATTCTGGAACCCACACCAAAGTCTTGATTTGAATCAAATGATTTGCAATCTGAGCTCCGAAGTTTTGATCTGAATCAAAAGATTTGTGATACTCATTCTGAAGTCCCAATCTGAATTAAATAATTTGCAATCCGCACTTCAAGTCCTGATCTGAAATGGTAATGATGAAAAGAAATTATAATAATGACAGTAATATTACTACTACTAATAATAGTAATGGGTTTATTTTATTTATTAATATTATTATTAATAATAATTTTAAAAATTGGTTTTATTTTGTATTTACTTATTTATTTGTTTATTAGTTATTATTATTATTTGGTTTATTTTATTAATATTATTAATAAAAATAAATTGGTTCTTTATCATATTCATTTATTTATTAATTTATTGTTATTAATAATAAAAAAAGTTTAATTGAATCATAATAAATTAATATTAATAATATGGTAATAATAATAATAATAATAATGGTAACTCTACCTATTAATATAGTTTATATATAGTTTATAATTATATAGTTTAGCCTAAATGTAGGATGTTGACACATAAATACAGAATTTAACTTCAAACTCATCTCATCCATTCAGAATTGAGTTTGATACTGGATGAATCTCACACATAGACATGTCTAGTTCATATTTAACCCCCCAAAAAATTAATAAATAAAAAGTTACGTCTAATCTTTACAAGAACATTCTCTGCCATTTTCATAAGATTCACTCAACTACCCATTGTATTGATTTGTGAGTGTGTTCCTATCTATTTTAAGCTGTTCTCTTCACCTTCACAGTGCCCTGTTCTCTCTCCTCATCCTCTTGTTTACGTAACGGGCTGATTTAATGTTTTTACGCAGCGTGAGGGCTTGCATATAATTTACACCGTGGTTTGTATTTGTCATCAACGGAACAAAACAAATGGCAGGAGTGACTGATAAGTGCATGCTAATGAGCGGAAAAAGCTTTCAGGAACGAAACAGGATGTGCCACGATGATGACATCAGAGCATCCGGTCCGCTGGCATCAGACACACGTTAGCAGCAAATCGCTGAGTTTAGTAAATGCGTTCATGACTCATCTGAGACGCCTGAATTTATTTACTTGTCTGTCTGACACAGAGACAACATATGCATTCATAAAAACCAGAAGCTAAACTTTGATTGGACTTGCGCAGCCAGGCTTTTTGCAGACAATTTGCAGGTCATTCAGCTTTTTTAAATGGTATACAATTGCCCATAGGGTTAATGTTTGGAAAACCTGTTTTGAAACAAAAATCACCTTTTAATAGATAAAATGTTGTTGGATTAGTTTTTGCACCCCCTTGTGAGCATCCCGGGCTTGAGGCAGAGAATGTTGGCAGCCTCTCTAGAGCACTTCAAACTAATCAAAGCAATAGATTTTGTGAGCCATCCAAGTAATATCAGGTTTTACAATGCATTTTTGAAGCATGCTGTAAGGCTGCGTCTGCAACGATGATTATAGACTGGCAAACTCACCGCGTCCCTCTCGAACACGTGAGTGACGTACCGTGCCGATGAGGTCATGTTGTAAAGGGCAGATGGGGGCCGTGGAGTTTGGCAGGTGTAGAATCAGATGGCAGACAAGAGGGCGAGCTGAAGCCCTGCCAAGCGCTGGCACTGCCAGGACCGCAGATCACAGCCTACGGTTCATCTGTGGACCCGAGGGCCTGAGATCTGCCGTGAAACCGCACATGAAAGGCTGCATTTATACTGTCCATATCTGGCACTGATTGGATCTGTAAAGAAAGAGATATACGCATCACATCCAATCTGGGCCGACGTCACACCATAGGTTGCAATGCATGTCAGATTACACCAACCCATATAGTGTGTTTTATTTTAACCCATATAGTGTTCAAAATAAACAAACAGTGTAGCGCAGATCATTTTTGTCTTATCCAAATGTCAGTGCACTGCAGAGCATTGAATCAAATAAAATAAAAATCGCATTACCGAATTACATTGCACTGAACTGATAAATTAAAATAAAATTCTCATTACTGCATTACGTTGCATTAATAAAATAAAGTAACACTGAACTGTATTGATAAATACTGATAATAAAATTAATATAATTTAATTTGGGCAGATCAATTTTGGTGTTTGATCTAAATTTAGGTTGTCCCTATAATAAATGTATAAATATAAATGTATGTTATAAAAATTCTGCACTTTCCACTGTCCTGAAAATTAAATATTTAAAAAAATAAATAAAAATAAATAAAATCTCATCACCGTATTTCATTGCATTGAATGCATACCATTGCATCATTATTGCATTACACTGCATTAATTAAATAAAATAACAGTGAATTGTTTTGATAAAAAAATAAATTAAAATAAAATAAAGTAAAAACCTGACAATAAAATTAAAACAAATTAATATAAATTAAATTGGGCAGATCAACTTTGGTGTTTTGTCTAATTTCAGACTGTCCCTATAATAAATTGATAAATATAAACATACATTTAAATGCACTGAAAATAAAATATAAATAAAATAAAATCTCATTACCATATTACATTGCACTGAATTAATAAAAAAAAATAAAATAAAATTCTTATTACTGCATTACATACCATTAATAAAATAAAATTTTATGAATTGAATGAATTGTAATGACAAATAATAAAAATAAATGACAATAAAATTAACAAATAAATATAAAATAATTTAGGCAAATCATCGGCTGGTCCTATAATAAATGTATAAATATAAATTCATAAATATATCTATTTATAAATATAAATGTATAATTATTTATTTAAAAAAATACAAATATAAAGTTATATTAATAAAAATGTTATTATAAAAATTTTGCACTTATCTCATTACCATATTACATTGCATTGAATTGATTAAATAAAATAAAATTCCCATTAATGCAATACATACCATTGCATCATTACTGCATTACATTGCATTAATAAAATTAAATAACACTGAATTGTTTTGATTAAAAAATTATAATAATATAATAAAAGAAATGAAAACCTGACAATAAAATAAAACAAATGAATATAAATTCATTTGAGCAGATCAATTGAGCAAGTCATCTTTTTTATGAATGTCACTTAATAAATTAATTTAGTTGCATTGAATGGCACTGCTTTGCTTATAAATTAAACACTAAAATAAAAAAAAAATTGGGCATCAATTCTGGGCTTAATTATATTTTTTAGATTAACCCATCCTAAAATGTCACATAAAAATGAATCTGGTTGGTTGCATTGCAATAAATAAAATAAATCAGTTTGGCCTTTTTGTGGTTTTGTCTATGTAAACAGATGGGAAATTGCAGAAATCTCTGCTTTAGGCCCAGAGAGTCACAGTTTACAGCAGTCTGTGTCGCACCTAAAATAAACGTTTTTCAATAAGCTATTAAACCACTAAAAGAGCAACGCAGCATTCTGAATGCGTACAAGCTCTTGCATTCAATCATAACGAGGCTCATCTTAAAATGCACGTGGATTAGAAACGGCAGGCATGAGGTACTCAAGGTTTATTCTGGTGTTGGAACAACTCCAAGTCTGAGCGTTATCAGCTCATAAACAAAAGCCTTGCATATGCAGCGGAAGCGAAAAACAGGTGATTATATCATCGAGTCTAACAATGAGCACAGCAGTCCGTTACAAATAACGTCATGCTAGAAACCAAATCGGCAGTCAATTAGTTTTGTTCATGCTCTGAATGGACTAGTCGTGGAAATAAAGATAATTGAACGTTTATGCCCCGTCTCCGCTATTAACACTTACTGTCTCATGTCATTTTCTTCAACAAAAAAGTGCAGAATGTGACAAGGATTTACTCACAGAAACTTTCCTCCTCTCCGCAGATCACAAAACTTCATTTCACGGTTATTAAGTTCATTACGGCTGTCGTGCTTGAACGGTCTGAAGAGACTTCTGGAGAGGTGAGTGCCGAGACATTAAAAGAGCTAATAAAGACCAAACAAACCCAAACATCAGGTAAGACGTTTTATGAAAAGCACGGCAAAAGCCGTAGGACATTATTTAGCGTACGTGGATCATTATTTGCCCACTAAACGCAATAGCGTGTGGCTCAAAATGGCAATACTTACCGTTAGCGATTTAAACAAACGCCTCACCTTAAAGGAATAGTTCACACAAAATGAAAACGTGCTTAAAACAAAGCGAAAAGACTTTTAAACAAATATATTTTGATCTGAGAGGACAACAGGGATGCGTTATAGAAGGGTTGCACTTACGTCATGATTTGGTCAGTTACCCGGATGTGCGGCCATATTGGCGACACTCGGATGTAAAGGACAGCATGGATTGCACGGCTAATGTACTACTAAATACTTGTTCTGCTAATTTATGCTGTCTAAACCATGAAAAACATGTGTGGAAGCTGCTAAATCATATAGAGAAGGACTTAGCAAGGAGGAAAGGGTGCAATATTTTGACAAACTAAAGTTAATAGGTGGTAAATATCCATACAAGCAGAATTAATTAAGATATTAGCCTAATATTTAACCTACCTGACCGGAAATAAGAAAAAACATGAATGTTGTTCAGTTTGGCCAAACTTTTTTGCACTCTTCTCCTTGATTTGTTATAACTTTTGGCAGTCTATAGTACTCCAAATGTTTTCCCAGTCTGACCGATTAGCACAGCCCAAAACATGACAATAATTGACCATTTTCAGCAGCAATGATCAGCAAAATATGCAAGTTTTGTTCAGTTCAGTTCAGTGTTTACGTGCAGTGCCGCCAATATGGCCGATTGATGATGCGTCATGAAAACACTCTATAAAGGCCAAACAAACGCAAACATCAAGACGTTTCCTGAAAAGCACAGCGAAAGCTTTAGGACATTATTTAACATACGTGGATCATTAATTGCCCACTAAACTCCATAGCGTGTGGCTTAAAATAGCGCATAGGCTACTTATGGTTAGTGATTTGAACGAACGCCTAAACTTAAAGGAATAGCTCACACAAAAATGAAAATGTGCTTAAAACAAAGCGAAAAAATAAAGTTTACAAGCAAAAACAATTCTAAACAAATGTTTTGATGTAAGAGGACAACAGGGGATGCGTTATAGAGGTTTGCACTTTTTGGTCAGTTACCCGGATGCGCGGCCATATTGGCGACACTTGGATGTAAACAACAGCATGGATTGCACAGCTAATGTACTACTGAATACTTGTTCTAATAATTTATTGCTGTCTAAACCATGGAAAAAAAACGTGTGGAAGCTGCTATATCATCTAAAGAAGGACTTAGTAAGCAGGATAAGGTGCAATATTTTGACAAACTAAAGTTAACAGGTGGTAAAGATACGTACAAACAGTATTAATTAAGATATTAGCCTAATATTTCACCTTCCTGACTGGAAATGATAAGAACAAACATGAATGTTGTCAAGAGTTTTGCTCTGGAAATCCTGGTCCAGTTTGGCCAACCTTTTTTACACTCTTCTCCTTGATTTGTTATAACTTTTGGCAGTCTATAGTACACCAAATGTCCCAGTCTGACAGATTAGCACAGCCCAAAACATGATAATAATTGACCATTTTCAGCAGCGATAATCAGCAAAATATGTGAGTTTTTTTCGGTTCAGTAGCATTGTTTATGTTCAGTGTCACCAATATGGCCGACTGATGAAAATACACCATAGCGCGTCGCTCAAAACAACTTTTACGGTTAGTGGTTTGAGCAAATGCCTGACATTAAAGGAATAGTCTACACAAACATTAACATTTGCTTAAAATGTACTCCATTTAAGATACAGATTTAAAGAAATGTAACATTACATCACTTTCTCACCAGTGCATCCAAGGTAGTGAATGGGTGCCGTCAGAATGTGCAAACAGTCCATCAGTTAACATTTTGTGAAGCAAAAGCTGTGTGTTTGTAAGAAAAAAACTGTTAATAATAAGTTTTTATCTTCAAACCGTTGTTCCGACTTAAATATAAGTCCATAATCCATAATATTGCTTTCTCTAGTGAAAAGGCCTGAATCAGGAGAGAAACAGGCACAGATCAAGCACCTTTTACAAGCGAAAACAGTCTAAAACATTTCTAAACAAACATGTTTTGATTGAGAGGACAACAGAAAGTGTTCTTATGAATTATACACGTCAGAAGTGACAGTTTACAGTTAAAAATGTCTTAATAATGGAGTTGTTTTTGTAAACATGCAACTTTTTGCTTCACAAGATGGTAATTGTTGGACTGGAGTTGTTTGGGTTACTTATGGATTATTTTGGTGTTTTTATCAGCTGTTTGGACTCTCATTCTGACGGCACCCACCTGCATTGGTGCGCAAGTGATGTAATGCTGCATTTCTCCAAATCTGCTCAGATGAAATAAACTCAAAACTCTTATTTCTTCAAGTATTAAACTTCAGAGTTTAGTCTGATCTCAAAAGCAGCTGTTATTGTCACAAAACTGAAAACTAAGTTTACTCACTGTACCCACTACCTTGAAATAGTCATTAAAGAACAGTTCATAAAGTTGCCACTGAAAGACACACAATAGGTTGTTTCGGCTCAATGAACCTTTGAGAAAGAGCAAAGAGTGTTACTCTATTGATGTAAAGGTTATTCAATTACGATCGCTCTGAGAGTACAGATACAAGCGAGAGAAAGGAAAAGGACGAGAGAAAACGCAAAGGATGAAATAAATCACAGCAGATTTGAAATTAAGATAAAGGCAGGACAGGGCATTCGAGGTGACCTTTAAACGGCACTAATAAGTGTGTGTGTGGCTCTATAATGCCAGAGTCAGTCTCAGATATGCTCATGAATCACCTAGAGACTGACTGACTGATGGGTACTGGTGCACACAAAAAAGGCTTGCAAAATCTGTCTGGTTTTATGCAGTTTCTGGGAATGAAGATGCATAAGTTTTTATCAGTCTGTCAGGAAACTAAAGGCATGTTTACGAGTTCCCGAGCTGCTACTCTGAATGTTTCTGAGGAGGAACTGGTTGCTGGATTGGCCAAGTTTATAGATGTCTGCTTATTCTAGTTTACATATAACATCTTTAATAGATTAAGCCAGAAAGAGCGAAAAAAAAACTTTATGGGTGCTCACTATAATAAATGTCCTGGTCATATTTTAATTAAGGTATATTTTCAACCCAAATTCTCATTGCATTACACTCAAATTTTAATATTTTTTAAAATCTCATTATTGCATTACATAGCAGTGCACTGATAAATAATAGAATTATCATTACTGCATTACATTGCATTAATAAAATAAAATAACACTGAATTGCATAAATAAAATAAAATATATACTTTAAATTTTAGATTAACTGGTCAATATTTGTCATTTTAAAAATGAAATGGAACACTACTTTGAATATAAATTGAAAAATAAAATAAAATAGAATAATGTAGTTGTTTGCATTGTATTACATTAAATATAAATAAAAAACTCATTATTTTACATTATTATTATATATATTACATTTTAGATTAACCAGTCCCTATATGTCATTTTTAAAATGAATTTAAAACAAAAAAGAAATTGAAATTGCAATGCATTGCGCTGCTTTGAATATAAATTGAAAAATAAAATAAAATAGAAGAATTTAGTTGTTTGCATTGCATTACATTGCAAAAAAATCTCATTATTGCATTACGTAGCATTGCACTGATAAATAAAACAATTATCATTACTACATTAGATTGCATAAATTGTAGATTAACCGGTCCCTATATGTCATTATAAAAATTAAAATTACAATGCATTGCACAACTTTGAATATAAATTGAAAAATAAAAGAATCAAATAAAATTAAACCAAATAAAATAATTTAGTTGTTTGCATTGCATTACATTAAATATACATTTAAAAAAAAAAATCTCATTACTGCATTGCATAGCATTGCAAAATAAAAGAATTGATATCAATTACCAATTGCTAAATAAAACAATTATCATTACTGCATTACATCGCATTAATAAAATAAAATAACACTGCATTGCACTGATAAATTAAATTAAATAGGTGTCTTTTTTTTTCTATTTTAGGTTAACCAGTCCCTAAATGTCACTTTATCACTTTAATAATGAAATTGCAACCCATTGCACTACTTTAAATAATTTGAAATATAAAAATAAAATAAAATAAAATAAAATAAAATAAAATAAGGAATACATTTGGCCAGATTAAATTTGATTACAGATTAACCTATCCTTAAATGTCACATAAAAAATGAATTTGGTTGGTTTAATTGCATTACATTAAATATTAATGTAAAATAAAATTTAAAAAAAATCGCATTACTGTATTACAATGCATTGCATTGATAACATAAAATAACATTTTCCCAATGCATTGCAAAGTATTGGATAATTGGATAATATTTATCGTTACTGCATTACATTGCACTGATAAATAATAAAATAAAATAAAATAAAATAAAATAAAATAAAATAAAATAAAATAAAATAAAACAGCTTGGCCAGATCAAATCCGATTAAAGATTAACCTGTCCCTAAATGTCACATAAAAATGAATTTAATTGGAATTTAAATTAATTAAAATGTAGTTTACTCATCTTCAATACAAAGCAGCAGACCCCGCATCACTTTGCTTTCACCTGCGCAGATGCTCTAATTTAACCGCTATTTACAAGGCGAGCTTTCAGCCCAAGGTTTGGACAGACAGGATCCATCTGTACTGAATACTAAAAGCCTGATGCCGCCGCGTCTGTCAGGCAGCAGCAGTCATCAGATATTCAGGCCGTGTTAGTATATGCTGGTACCGGTGCGGGAGCAAGACAGACTGAAGTGTCTGCCCACCTTTGATGTCCAGGAGGAATCGCAATCCTCCTTTTCCTTTTTTATCCCGACCCCCTTTTTTGAACAAGGCTGTTTCAAGGTGAACAGAAGTATTTCTACCTGATGTCCAGAATGAAATAGCAAAAGCATATGATGCGCTGAATTCTGCCTACTGCTGTGTAAAAAAGTAGTATGTGAAATAGCCATTATTTGACAATAGAGTCCATCCTTGTTCTTTTATCCTTCTTTCTGCTTCCTAATCACATACTTTAATTTCCGGGTTTGGGAGAAGGATGTTGACCTCCGTTAACCTCGCGCTTCGTAATGGCTGACAGATCAAGTGGCTGATGCATCAGCCAAATCTCTGGGAAATAGAAAGAAATCTAATATCACCTTTGCTCTTCTGTGCATTTGGAGAACCGAAATGCTCCCAACGGGGAAGATGATTCGCCCTCACTGTATGTTAATGCATGATTTCCTCCATCAGGTGGGAAGCGGTTTGTTGACTGTTAACTAGATGCCTTTGATGGGCATCCAAGTAGGCTTGGAAGAAGCCAGACTGTAACGTTTCATGAACTATATGCCAAATAAAAATGTGATAGATCTGGCAAAACATCTATTATAATATACTGGAATATTTACAATTCAAATGTTGCTTGCAATATATTGTTCATTAGAAGGCTGTATGCCCATCAATGGAGAAATACTATTGTTGCATGCAAAATTAATGATTTTGGCTGTTTGGACATTGCATCTGATTTTTTTCAGCAATAAATGTAATGCGTGATATGATTTTTAAGACGCCAAGTAAAATGTAAAAGTTGAAAACACTCCAAGACTCCATTGAGATACTTTTTTTGTTGTTGCTGTTATTGTAAAATTTAATACTATTATAGGTTTTGTGAATATTTTGAATTCGGTTTTTTTTTTCTGATTTTTTAAAATAGTTTTAGATATTTACATAAATAAAGTTTTGTCATTTTATTATTTTTCTATGTCTATATTGTTTATTAATTTTTTTTAGATTGTTACATATTTAATTATATATAATAATAATAATAATAAAATATGTATATGTATATACCAGTTTTCTTTTATGTATGTGTGTGTGTGTGTATATATATATATATATATATATATATAGTACATGAAAACAATTATGAAATATACAAAATAATATTAATAATATAATATGTATTTATTTATATCAATATTTATAGTATAAATAAATAAATACATATTTCATATTAATATCATTTTTTATTATCTACAGTTTCTATTAATGTTTGAAATAAAATGAGACATTTTAGATATTTTTAACTTTTACATAAATTGTGAGCAAAAAAGAAACCTGGCTGATGCATATAATAATAAAAAAAACTATTACAAATTATTACATATTACATGACAACAAGTATGAAATATAGGAAATAATATAAAAATAATATGTATTTATATAATATATTTATATCAATATTATTTTATACTATTTTATTTATACTTCAAAATTGAAACGGTAAAATATTTTATTTTCACAATTTTTTTATTAATATTTTAAGTTATTATTATTACTAGTAAATTATTTTTAATATATTACAAAAGTGAAAATTGAAAAGTAGTATGAAAATATAAAATAATATTAAAAATATAACGTATATATTTATATCAATATTATATATTATATTTATGCTTTATTATATATTTATTATATTTATGCTAAAACTGAAACATGTTTCAAACTGTAAAATATAAATGACATGAAAACAAGTATGAAATATATAAAATAATATTAATAATATAATGTTTATATATTTATATTAATATTATATTATATTTATGCTTAAAAAGTGAAACAAGTTTCAAACTGTAAAATATTAGTTTATTAATATTTTAAATTAAATTAGACATTTTAGATATTTTGAATTTTTACATAAATTCTGAGCAAAAACACCTGGTTGCTGCATATAATAATAATTTTGTTAATTTTATTGATTTTTAAATCAAATGAGATATTTTATATATTTGTCGTTTTATTTTTTTTTTTGTCGTCTTATTTTTTTTACATATTCTTTTTAATTTTTCAGTTGCAATTTTAATTAAAGTTTTGTGTGTGCATGTGTTTGTAATTGTTATTAGGGTTTTTTTTTATATCTACATAGTTTTTAATAATTTTTGGTAACACTTTACCATAAGGTGCCATTTGTTAACATGTAACTAGCATGAATGAACAATACATTTATTACACTATTTATTAATCTTTGTTAATGTTAACGTTAGTTAATTAGTCCTTAGTTTATTTTAACTAATGTAGATAATGTTAACTAATGAACCTTACTTTAAAATGTTACCATACTTTTTATTGCAGTATTAGTTTTAGTTATTTAGTATATGGTGAAATGAAAAATAATAAAGAACTTTTATTTTATTTCAAGCAACAAAAGTTTTAGTTTACTATAATAACCCTGTAGTGAACTCCCTCTAATGATGTGATTTAATAAACGTTGTACGTATGCTAATCTAAATCTTGAGGGCTGAATAACAAGATTAAAAAAGCTCTCAATTATTGTTACTATTCACAAAAATAAACCGCATATTCAAACACTGGAGCGGGCCAAGAACAACATCTCGGCTCATTCATTCTGAGACGGCAGCGGCAACGCTAACATCAGTCATCAGTACCGGAACGGGAAAGAGATCAGTCAGCCTGTCAGTGCTAAATGCTAATGCCCGTCATTTCAAGAGCAGAATTATGGAGGTGCTCATTCTGCGTTGAGAAGCCCTGACGAATACAGATGCGTTTCAGCGTGAGAAAGTGGGAGACCTTTTTCTCTGCATTCAATGTTCACACGTCCAATGTTTACACGGAAGTTCCTCTGGTTCTCCGAGCGAAGAGCTCTCTTGATGTGGGAAAACAAACAGGACGTCGCGTCTTCAGAACCTCACAGCAGGAGGTGGCGGGTTTCGAGCTGCACGTGGGCCCGTGAACGACGAGTCCTCGTCCCAAACGCTCAAGTGACCGTCGACACGTGATAATCATCGGATGATCCCGCAGTGCGCAGTGTGTTGTTTAGGGTCCCTGGGAGAAAAATAAATATGCCACTTATTTTATACGGCCAGGACAAACAACTGTGATTCACGTACAAACATTTACTCTACATTCAACGAGTCTCACCAATGGATGCTCTGCAGTGAATGGGTGCCGTCAGAATACATTCTTTCTCACAAACATGTAGTTTGGACTGGAGTGGTGTGGATTACTTGGTGTAGATTATTGTGATGTTTTTATCAGTTGTTTGGACTCTCATTCAGACGGCACCCATTCACATCCACTGGTGAGCAAGTGATGTAATGCTACATTTCACATGCACCCACAATTTTCAAAATCTAGTGCATTACACACTTTAGAGAATTGCAAAGCAAAGAAATCAAGAACAGTCTGCGTTTTCCCATTTTTCCAGTGTAGAGCGTTTCAGATCGTTTCATTAGCATGCTGCCTTACTGTCAGTGTAGGCAGTGGACAGCAACACGGCTCACTAGGTTTAATAACAGAGCTCTTGTAATACTAAACAGAGTGTGGAGAACCCCAGGTTTTTTTAATGCATGACATAGCAGTTTCTCTTGTGAATTTCTGACCGAGGGGTGAACAATGTGTCCTCTGGAGCATGTCTGCTGCATTCTGAAACAGCGGACCTGTCCTTTCTCACGCTAACGAGCTAATGTAAACATGCAGCTCAAACAGGAAGTCAAGGAGTCTGCAGTGACTGTGTAAAGCTGATGTGGCTCCGTTAGTGTACTGTATGCTGGAATATAAATAAATGAATGCATGTAAAAATCAATGTATTGACCAAAATCACATTTTTATTGCAACTAGTTTTATCAGCCTTGTTTGTTCCCAAAATTTACTTAACATAAATGGAAAAATCTGCATCTCCAAGGTTGAGGATTTGTGAACTAGCCTCAGGTGGTTTGCTGGTCTCTGTTGGACACCAAAATGGTTTCTATTGGTCAAACAGGTCTGGTTTGAAAGATCTTGAGGGGTTTTTGTTAGTCAGTTGGTCAGGGTGGTAGACCTGGCTAAGACCAGGATGGTTTGCATTGATCAAAATGGCCTGGTTTAAAAGAGTTTAAGGTGTTTTAGCCATTTGTTAGCGGGTCAAGATGGTAGACCAGTTCAGCATTCAGCTAAACCAGCTTGACCAGGCTCTGACACGAGGATGAGACCAGGTTGGTTTCTGTTGGAAAGATTAGGATATTAGACCAGTTGGCTGTCTAGCTAAACCAGCTTGGCCAGGCTATGAGACCAGGATGGTTTCTATTGATCAAACTGGTCTGGTTTGAAACATCTTAAGGTGTTTCAAACCACCTTAAGATGACCAGTTAGCCATTTGTTTTTGTAATTTTCCAGCTGGTCAGGATGGTAGACCAGCTTACTGTCCATCAAAACCAGCCTGGCCAAGCTGTGAGACCAACTAAGATCAGGATGGTTTCCATTGGTCAAACTGGTCTGATTTTAAAACATTTGAGGGGTTTTAAGTATTTGTTAACTGGCCAGAATGGTAGATAAGTTGGCCATCCAGCTAAACCAGCTTGGCCAGGCTTTGAGACCAGCTAAGACCTGGATGTTTCTATTGGTCAAACTGGTTTGGTTTGAAAGATTTAGAGGGGTTTAGTGATTTGTCAACTGGTCAGGATGGTAAACCAGCTTACTGTCCATCTAAACCAGCCTGGCCAAGCTGTGAGACCAACTAAGATCAGGATGGTTTCCATTGGTCAATCTTAAACCAGCTTGGCCAGGCTATAAGACCAGCTAAGACCTGGATGGTTTCCATTGGTCAAAATGGTCTGATTTTAAAACATTTGAGGGGTTTTAAGTATTTGTTAACTGGCCAGAATGGCAGACAAGTTGGCCATCCAGCTAAACCAGCTTGGCCAGGCTATGAGACCAGCTAAGACCTGGATGTTTCCATTGGTCAAACTGGTTTGGTTTGAAAGATTTAGGGGGGTTTTACTGATTTGTCAACTGGTCAGGATGGTAGACTTGTTTTATCAGCCTTGTTTGTTCCCAAAATTCCAGCCAAAAACTTAAATAAGCTATGCATTTTATTTACTTACATAAATGGAAAAATCTGCATCTCTGGGGACTTTGTTTGAAAAATTTCAAGGTTTTTTTTTTATGAGTCAACTGGTCAGGATGTTAGACCTTGTTGTCCAGCTAAACTAGCTTGGCCAGGTTGTGAGACCAGCTAAGACAAGGGCAGTTTTCATTGGTCAAACAGGTCTAGTTTAAATAGATTTCAAGGGGTTTTTGAGATATGCCAGCTAGTCAGGATGGTAGACCAGCTTGGCCTAGTTGTGAGACCAGCTAAGACCAGAATGGTTTTCATTGGTCAGTCTGCTCTGGTTTGAAACATTTTGAGGTTTTTTAGTCATTTGTTAACTGGTCAAGATATTAGACTAGTTGTCTGTCCAACTAAACCGGCATGGACAGGTTGTGAGATCAGCTAAGACCAGAGTGGTTTCCATTGGTCAAACTGGTCTAGTTTGAAAAATTTTAAGCTGTTTCAGCCATTTGTTAACTAGTCAGGATGTTAGACCAATTGTCTGTCCAGCTAAACCAGCTTGGCAACACTGTGAGACCAGCTAAAACCAGGATGGTTTCCATTGGTCAAACTGGTCTTATTTAAAAGGTTTAGAGGGGTTTAGTCATTTGTCAAATGGTCAGGAGGGTAGACCAGTTTGCCATCCAGCAAAACCAGCTTGGCCAGGCAGCGAGACCAGCTAAGACCAAGATGGTTTCCATTTGTCAAACTGGTCTGTTTTGAAAGATTTCTAAAGCGTTTTTGTGATTTGCCAACTGGTCAGGATGGTATACCAGGTGGCCACCCAGCAAAACCAGCTTGGCCAGGCTGTGAGACCATCTAAGACCAGGATGGTTTCCATTGGTCAAGCTGGTCTTGTTTGAAAGAATTTGAGGGGTTTTTGCCTTTTCTTAACTTGTCAGGATGGTAGACCAGTTCGCCATCCAGTAAAACCAGCTTGGCCAGGCTGTGAGACCAGCAAAGACCTGGATGGTTTCTGTTGGTCAAACTGGTCTGGTTTGAAAGATTTTACAGTGTTTTAGCCATTTGTTCAATGGTCAGGAGGGTAGACCAGTTCACCATTCAGCAAAACCAGCTTGAGCAGGCTGTGAGACCAGCTAAGATCAGGATGGTTTCCATTGATCAAAATGGTTTGATTTATAAGATTTTGAGTGGTTTTAGCCATTTGTTAAACGGTCAGAATAATAAACCAGTTAGCCAACCAGCAAAATCAGCTTGGCCAGGCTGTCAGATCAGCTAAGACCAGGATGGTTTCTATTGGTGGAACTGGTCTGGTTTAAAAGATTTTAAGGTGTTTTAGTCATTTGTTAACTGGTCAGAATGTTAGACCAGTTGGCTGTCCAACTAAACCAGACCTCAAAAGAAGCAAATTTCCTTTTTCTACTGAACTGAAATTGCACCTCAAATTGTTTAAAATGCAATCATTTGCAACATAATGACCATATGATTTCAGGTATGATTGATTCTCCATTTTCACTAGATTATTGCTGCATTCAAGTCTTCATCTGGAAGATGGCATTATGAACTCGGAAGTTGTAAATCAAGTCATTTTCTTTGGGCAATTTCATATTTCTTTCTCTCTTTCTGACAAAATTACTGACAAAAACATGAAGCCCTTTTAACATTAATCAAAAAAATAAAGAGGAAAGGATGCAAATTAGGTGTGGAAGCTGAATATTATCCATCTAGTGAGTGCCAGACTTCATAAACCGGCTACTATTTTCTAACAAGCTTCATCAACAGTACATAAAATGCACTAAATGTACTAAATGTTCAGTCAACATGCAACCAATAATAATTAACTCCCACCGTCACTATATAATTGACACTCTCAAAGTCTGTTTTTTTGTAATGACATGTAAAGCCATCCATCTCATAAATACGATCATTACGACGCAGCATGTGACCTCACCAGCACTAATTAATGTAACCAATTAGTCTGACATCACAGAGGACTAGAGATGACACAGAACACATACAGTAAACAAATCTCATAACGTGCTAATAAGAACAGATGATGCAATGAGACATCAAGGAAGAAAAAGAGAGCGAGAGAGGCCACAATTACACACAGACAAAACAGTCTTGCCTCACTGGCCATATTATCAAATTTACAAGCTTCAACAATAAAGATTAATCACTTCAGGCTACAGGGTATCGCACACAAATCAGATTTAGAGTGTCATAAATGCAAACAAAGATGAGTGATTTGTTTGCTTAAACATCAAAGGGCTTATAAATGCAATCGTTGGCTTGAGTATAAGCACATTAGCGGAGCCCCACGACCAATTATTATTTATCGATTGCACAGAGATGAACATTTAGCACTGAAGCAAGAAAACTGAACATTTTTGCAGACTAGCTAACTGATTTAAATAAAATATTTGAATATAACTTTCTTAAAACTGACACAATAACTTTAAACGACACAAGTTGTTGACAAAAGAGCAGCTAACTACACTGGATCAATGAAGGGAGTCTAATTTCTATATGCAGTCAAGACACTATTTATCTGCCACCAAACAAAGGATCTTGATTCAGATGACAGCTTTAAATTAAACCCATAAATTCAGATTAAATACAACTAATATATATGGTGTCGACGAACAGAAGCATCAAAACAGATGACGTAAAATGAGTATGTTAATCAGCACCGGTTGATTTACACGTACCCGCATCTGAATGATCATCCCAACTGATGTTTAACTTTAATTTATGGCTTTTACAAGTGTCTTTCTTTCACCTAAAAATATAAAACATTTCCTACTCCAGTTCTCCCTCGTTTTCGCTGCTCTAGCTGAGAAACTGTTCAGATTTACAGTGCGTATTAAGAGGCGAGTGATTAAAACACCGCCGCCACTTCAGCAACACAAAGGCGGGCGGCTCTATTAGCGTTCTGCTAATCTACTGGGAGACTGAACACTCGGGCTACAAAGAACATGAGTGGCACTGCAGGACTGAGATAAAAGAGCCGCTGCTGAGGTCCCTGCCTTCCTCAAACTGATTTCTGGCACCGCGATACGACCCTCTAGCACGGACAGGCCGAGAAAAATCAGAAGTCCAAAAGGGTTTCTGCAGTTCTGCTCCCAGAGCGATAGCAGACGGATCGAAGCTGAGCTTGAGTGCTGGAAATCCCACATGTCTGTCTGTCACTCCAGAAAAGTGTGCAGCTTAAATCCTTAGACCAGACGAGATTTTTTGAGGTAAACTCTACTTAAAAACGACAGAAATTTTAGAGAGCAACTGACGCAGCAACTCCATTACACCACAGTGCGTTCGACGTATTTAACATATTCTTTACGTAATTAATTAAAATGAATATGACTTAAATATATATGTAATAGAAACCAAGTTTACTTAAAAGTACCAAGATATTTTATAGGGCACCTTAGGGTACCATAAAAATACTATGGTACGAATCAATAGGTTCAATAAGTCAAAAGTTAAAATGTTAATTATTTCAAGAGGGATCATACAAAATGTTTAAATATAGTCCACAAGGAAAATTACCCCGTTCAAAAGTTTACGTGCGCTTTATTCTTAATGCTGTGTTGTCACCTGAATGATCCACAGATGTGATTTTTTGTTTAGTGATAGTTGTTCATGAGCCCCTTGTTTGTCCTGAACAGTTAAACTGCTCTTCTTCAGAAAAACCCTTCAGGTCCAACAAATTCTTTGTTTTTTCAGCATTTTTGTGTATTTGAGCCATTTCCAACAATGACTGTATGATTTTGAGATCCATCTTTTCACACTGAGGACAACTGAGGGACTCATATGCAACTATTACAGAAGGTTCAAACTCTCACTGATGCTCCAGAAGGAAAACGATGCATTAAGAGCCGGGGCGTGAAAACTTTTGAACAGAATGAAGATGGGTACATTTTTCTTATTTTGCCTAAATATAGTATTTTTTTCATTTAGTACTGCCCTTCAGAAGCTACAGAAGATACTTACATGTTTCCCAGAAGATAAAATAAGTTAAATTTACCCTGATCTTTAAATTCCAAAAGTTTTCACCCCCCGGCTCTTAATGCATTGTTTCCCTCTGGAGCATCAGTGAGCATTTGAACCTTCTGTGATAGTTGCATATGAGTCCCTCAGTTGTCCTCAGTGTAAAAAAAAAAAGATGGATCTTAAAATCACAGTTGTTGGAAAGGGATCAAATACGCAAAATTGCTAAAAAAACAAAGAATCTGTTGGACCTGAAGAGATTTTTCTGAAGAACAGCAGGCAGTTTAACTGTTAAGGACAAACAAGGGACTCATGAACAACTATCATTAAACAAAAAAAAAAAAAAAAAAAAAAAAAAATCAAGCGCAGGGTCATTTCTATAAATTCAACTATTACTTTCGGCACTACATGTAAACTTCTTTTATATGAAATATCTTATTCAGGTCAGTACTTAATAAAAAATAACATGCATTATGTATGATCCCTCTTATTTTGGTAAATAATGAACATTTGGCAAATTCTGCAAGGTGTATGTAAACTTTTGACTTCAACTGTACTATGGCATTTTAGATGTGGCACCAAG
The DNA here is from genome assembly GCA_019740295.1 of Labeo calbasu. NCBI lineage: Eukaryota > Metazoa > Chordata > Actinopteri > Cypriniformes > Cyprinidae > Labeo > Labeo calbasu. Next base: position 20,769 of record JAHKKF010538726.1, on the reverse strand, counting down.
GTTATATAATGTTTTTTCACGTCCCATTAACATACTATGGTTTCAATTTGGTAAATTACTTTGGCCTTTTGGACATTACCAAAGTAAAAACACATTTTTTTAGATACCTTGGATCACATTTTTGACATTAAAAAATTCGAAAAATATACTTACTGCACGTCTTCTTTCTTTTCACAGCCTTCATCTGTCTGTTTTTCATATGGGCCCACATATAATGAGACACACAACTAGGGAGAGAGGAACGATATATGTGGCAATCAAAGGAGTTATTTATAATATTCATCATACATTTTTATTCACAGCACACACAACACTGTATAGCGTCTTTTCCCTCTAAAAATCATCACAGAAAAATGGTTAGGAATAACAGAATATTACTCTGCAGTGTTGGAAGGCTGCTGGGAAAGCATACTGAAATATTAATGGCAACTGAAATATCGAGCCTGTCTTTAGTGAAAAGTTTTCAGCGCTGCTGCCGCCGTGTCTATAGAAGGCTGTTTGCCACTTAATAATACAACACGTGCATTTCAGAATCAGAACGTGTGGAGAGCTGCATGCCAACAAGTGCCTCAGATGTGAACACACTCACACACACATACGTTCTAGTAGAGACTGTCACTTTAGACGCCCCCCTTACCTGCCAAATGAGCCAAACAAAATGAATTGAGAAAGACTGCTCCTTCTGCCAGCTGACAGGCCGGCTTAATTGAAATGATCAATCACAATTCCTCTACATATTACACACACACACATTAATGGTTCCCATCATCTAAATCAAACACACGTTCCGTTCCTAAAGCTAGTGAGCTGACTATACTGCCTACGCAGTTGGCTACAAATAGAATCTCGTAAGTGAACAATTTGCTCTACATAGGCAGCAACACTTACGTCATACAAATAGCATACAAGTCAACGTGAGCCTTGAGGTACAACTGATTTCAATAATTTGCTATTATCATGCTGCTAATGACATAATAATCTAAAAATACACTATATCACACACAAATTTTGGGTAAAGTTGTGTGTTTAACTAGCCTGAACTATTTTTGTTTCATTTCAAATGCACAATATATTGTTACATATTTGTCATTAGCCGATATCGGCTGACATTCTTTCATTTATCGGTCAGTATTAGGAAAAAAAAAAAAAAGTCACTTCTGCTCACAAAGCCTGCATGTATTTGCTCCAAAGTACAGCAAAAACAGTAAAAAAAAATTTAAAAATATTACTATTTAAAATAGCTGTTTTCTATTTGAATATATTTTAAAATGTAATTTATTCCTGTGTTTTCATAGCTGTATTTTTAGCATCATTACTCCAGTCCCATGATCCTTCAGAAATCTAATATTCTGATTTGCTGCTCAAAAAACATGTATTATTATTATTATTATTATTATTATTATTATTATTATGTTGAGTAGAATTGTTTCAGGTTCTTTGATGAATAGAAAGTTCAGAAGAACAGCATTTATCTGAAATATAAATCTTTTGTACCATTTATCATCACTTTTGATCCATTTAAAGGATCCTTTCTAAATAAAAGTGTTCATTTCTATAATTTCTAAAATTTATACTCAGTGTTGGGTATGTTACTTTAAAAAAGTAATTAGTTACTTAGTTACATCATTATAGTAATTAAATTAATTAATTACCAGGGAAAGTAACTATTGTGTTGGAGGCCCCTAATATTAAACATGTTAAATGAATGAAATTTAAATGAAATTAATGACATTTTTAGTTAACTCACCAAAATTATAAAGCTTATTGGCACAGTTTTTTTTAAATATCTGAATGTACACTTAGCATCAGACAGTCAAGCATCATAATATAACATTATGATGATTTAGCATTAAACTTTAGTAATTAGAACTTTAGAATAACCAAGTATGAATGGATATTTGTCATATTGACTGAATTTAGGACTGGTGTTGGTGCTTATTGCTTGTAATTTAGTGTTTCTATTTTAAAATGGGGGAAAAACTAAAATAACACTGAAAAGATAAAACTACTACGAATTCTACTACTAATAACAAACGCTCTACGGATTAATACACTGCTGGGTTCATGAATATTAATCACATTGTCTGCGTTTGCTCGAACTGATTTGCTGAAATTAAAACAGGGGCGATAATAGGTGAGCGCCAGCCAATGAGATTGCCGTTTGCGCATTAGTTCCGCCCACTACCGGAGAAACCGGCAGTTCTTAAAAGCTGAAGAATTTCAAAGGAACTCCGTTATTTTGAGTGGAAAATACGGCAAAGAATATCGTTTACATGTAGCGCGTCAGTTCTGCATGTATATAAGACTCTCTATCTTTCTTTGCCTGTGCCTTCACACTAGAGCTTACAGTTCGTCAAATACAGGTACGCTGCACATCCATTCAGATGAATTGAAAAATAAAATCAGAATAATATTACAATAAATTATAGTAACGCCGCATTTTATTGGAAGCAACGGTAATGGCGTTGTAAAAGGGGTTCACAGTTTTCATCAAAAAAACAAACAAACAAAAAAAAAAACACCGTTAGTAACGTCGTTTATTTATAACGTCGTTATTCCTATCACTGATTATACTGACTCCAAGCTTTTGAATGGTATAGTGTATAAAGTTACAAACACTTTTTTTTTTTAGATAAATGCTGATCTTTGGATCTTTATGTTCATCAAAGATTCCTGAGAAAAATGTACTCAACTGTTTTAAATATTGATGATAATAATAATAATATAAAATGTTTCTTGAACAGCAAATCAGCATATTAAAATGATTTCTGAAGGATCATGTGACATTGAAAACTGGAGTAATGATGCTGAAAATGTAGCTTTGATCACAGGAATAAATTATAATTTAAAATATATTCAAATAGAAAGCAGTTATTTTACATAGTAAAAATATTTCACAATATTACTGCTTTTGCTGTATTTTGGATCAAATAAATGCAGGCTTGGTGGGCAGAAGAGACTTCTTTAAGAAACATTAAAATTGTTCATCGCAGTGCATTTTGGGACTGACTTCTTCATTACAGACGCATGTGATACTGCTTTAAAATTTTGCCAACATGAGGTATCATAGAAGCAACAGCCTTTAAAAACTGCCTGTGCGTCATAAAATGCTGCTGTAGGCAGCTCACTAGGTTTGGAACAGAGCCACACTCTTTTTGTGTCCTTTTCCCAGTAGACCCATATCCATTTTCATCACAGAGCATGGCATCAAATATGAATGAAAACATGCAACTCCGACACAGTGTTTAAATAGAACCCGAAGCATCTCCGCAGGGACCGACAGACGCATCCGAGACCGCGCTGCCATCGCAGGATTTAGGGAAAAAGCTGGATGGAGAGAACGACAAGAAAACAAAAGGAAGAGTGCATCCCCACTCTCCGGGGAGGAAAGGGTTAACCCCATTACGACAGACCAATCAGAGCAGGGAGCAACACTGCAAAACCGCCGCAGTGAGTGAGAGAGGGAGACTAAGATAGAGAAGGAGCGAACGAGAGAGAGAGAGAGAGATGGGGACAAGCGAGGATGAGGAGGCGCAACAGAGGGGTGCAACGGCAACAACACATCACAGTTTGAACAGAGTGTGTGTGTGATCAAGGAAACAGTTAGCAGGACGTCTGTTTCACTCCGCTGGCCATGCTGCTGACGGCACGGACAGTATTTGCACTGACGTGCAACGGCTGCAAAAGTGTGTGCACTTGTGGATCTCAGACGATGCTTTGGTGAAGCTGTAGCTACTCTACATTGCATGACAGATGAGAACTCTTGGAGCGCAAAGGTAAGCAGGCAATGTTGAATAACTTTGGTGATTGAATGTGATTGAACGAGTCGGCATGCCGCTCAATTTTTCAGATGTTAAACCATTTAAATAGTTATAATCCAGAAGAGATGATGTTGAAGCTTAGAGGAGAGCAAATATACGACTCCCTGAATGACACCAGCATCTTTTAGAGCTGCCCTAGTAAATTCAACTCAAATAGAGCCAACCAAATGGCTGAAGGACCCGAAGGTGAAAGTTTAAGAATTTGTCATTGAAAACCCTTCAACGTCTACATTTGGTGATTAACTTGCCGCTGCCTGTAAACAACTATCTGACTTTAGTTAGTTCATTGATCCACGTCTCCACTGACGAATTTGGCCCGCGAAACCCGATCAATTCCGTTTACGGTTTCCCCTGATTTGTCAAAGTCTGCTGGACGGTAACATCTGGGAAAAATTTACACCGCAAGCTCTCATTCAAGGCTGGAACGCGATCACCTCGTTACGCCGTATTCTTGACTGAAAAATGATGCGAGGAAGTACAGGCGTAAAACAACACAGGTGTTTGCGTTACCTTCCCTAAAAGGCACTGCTTTGGAAATGAGTGTTTGTTCCCAAGATGCACGGGTTCATTCATCAAGCCCTGCAGGTTCACAGATGTACCTTCACATGGGCGTTAAGCAAAAGCAGAGTTTGTGCGCTTTCGCAGACCACTTGGGAAAGATGAATGGATAACACATGGAAGTCCTTACTTGATGATGGATCGGATGTAAGCCTAATGAATAATTGATTGCTCACTTATCGATACTTCTTGCTTTTTTCTTGGCAGGATTGTGGGATTAAAAACCTGAAGAAAACTGCTTCCAAAGTGCAGTGCGGCCCATCTTACGCATCTCCCAGAACCATCGAGCCTCTCCAGCCTGCAAGAGTGGATTTCCCAGTCCATGCACAGTGGTTTTATCATATGCTTCGGACAACGTTGACGACGCATCCTAAAGGTCACCTTCTCTGAGGGGACAGGAAATTACATTTGCAACACCCAGAATGCACCACCCCCTCATGCTGACCTAAACAAATCTGTGACCTTGGATTCTTCAGCAGATGGCACATGCAAATCAGCAAACGCAAATCAATATGGATTTATCACCTTCTAGGGCCCATAAAAATGCAATAACGGGAATACATCAGCGTTGAAGGAACGCACCAAGTTACTGGATTTCTTCATCCTAATGGCAGAGGGAGATTAATGCAACTACCTAACCCTAACGTGGATACAATAATCAATCAAAACAATCATTTTCAGTTGCCAAATTAGTTTAGAAAAGAGAAATGGACAGCTGATCTCTGAATCACTTGCCATTTTTCTTGGACTCCTAAGCAAAGCCTCTGAGAGAGAACGAGAGTGACACCTCTTTGTTAGTTCTAGACGTGGCAGGGGATCAAACATATTGTTTGGTTTAGTAAAAATTAAAGAAACCGCTGCCAAATCGTCCCCCCTGACCATTAAGAAAAATCGCTTGGATTACGAGGATCACGAAGTGCAGAATACTTCCTTGAAAGGCCATGCCTGGGGCTGATGTACAAGTTGTACCCCTTCCAGACTATCCCAACTCGACCGCTGACTCCCGAGGCTGAGAAAGAAGCTGGAAGGGGAAGGGTAAGTCAACAACTGTGTAAAATAAACTATTGGACAGTTGTCATTAGTCGTCCAGAAAACAAGCTTGATGATCTGTGAGGTGTTGTGTTTTAGCTCATGAAGTCATTAGTTTCCATTTGGTTTCGCTCCACTGTGTCAGTATCAAAACACAATGCATAACGGTTCCAAGTTGGCACCTCTGACGCATCCATCTACATTGGAGTAAATTACAAAAGCCAGGTTCATATTTATCTCAACGGTCCTCTCTCTCTACATTCTCCCTCTTGGTGATTAATGAAACGCAGCACTAAAGACAGTCACATTTGCAAATGGAGCAATCCATCGCTGCAAAACAAATGAAAATGCATTGCAGACAAAAATAATAGCTAAAGTGTGTCTATTCATAGCAGCGTCGAACACAGAACGGCCAATGCATTATTAGTCAGCGTGCGCGCAAACATCAAATGTAAAGCCATTAGCAGGCCCAGAGGGAATCTGCACACATTTGTGTGCATTTTCTGAACTGATCCTTGCTGAAAACCTGTGCAAATGAAGTAAAACAGTCATTAAGAGATATCAATATCAAATTAGCTAAAATATTTAAATGGACATGTAGAGAACTTTATAAATGGCAGTGGCTTGAACCCAGCAGTGATTTAGCACGGATACGGTGTGGGCCTAATTATTTTGTTAGTCTCGATACACTCCTAAAAAACACAGCGATGCCATAGAAGAACCATTTTTGGTTCCACAAAGAACCATTCAGTCAAAGGTTCTTTATAGAACCATCTCTTTCTTACCTTTTAATAATCTTATAACCTTCTTTCTCAACAAAGAACCTTTTGTGAAACAGAAAGGTTCTTTAAATGTTCTTTAGGTTCTTTATAGAACCATTTAAACAAAAAAGGTTCTTCTATGGCATTGTGAAGCACCTTTATTTTTAAAAGTGTAGTTGGGACCCCCAAGAGATTTTTTGATTCAATTTCAATTGAACTTAAATTGGCTTTTCTGTAACTCAAAGAGTAGCACATGGCAATAGCAACTCTAAGGTCAAGGAACTGATTCCCAGGGAACAAGAATTGATAAAAATGTAAATGTGTACCTTGAATGCAACGCAACGCAGCAGGCAACAGACGTCGATATAAAGTCAGGTTGACGTTGGACCCCAACGTCAAACAGACGTTGCATTTTGGTTGAGGATGACAATCGGGTTGACATCAGTATGTGATGTTGACTTAACGTTGGATTTTGGTTACACAACCAAAAAAACAACAAACTATCAGGATCATTTGACGTTGGTATTGGACATCAAATTAATGTTGACACGTTGGTTTGACATTAAATTTCACCGGACGTCACAACTGAAATTGAACCAAATATCAGCGCCTTGAGACTAGGGCTGGGCGATATGGCAAAAAATTAAAATCTTGATTTTTTTTTTTTTAGAACGTTTAACTGATTCTCAGCTTAAAAATGTAACTACAACATGATTTAAGTAACTTTTTCTTTAACAACCCTAGTTAAAGAACTATTTTAAGTGCACCACACATAAAGTTGCCAAATCATTTGTTAAATATCTTTGCAGAAAAGATGCATGAAACTACATCTTGTACAAATTTGTTTTATACATATTATATGATCAGAAATAATATGAGGATAATGCTTAAAAAAAAAAATCTCAAAAGTCAAGGTAATTCAAAATGACTGAAGGTATAACATAAGCATACTATTATTAACTATAAACGTTCTGTAAAAACAGTGAACGGCAGCTTTCAGCCTGTCATCATGATGCAAACATGAAATATCAGACATACAGTAGTAGTTCTTTACAGGTCTTTTTATTAGATTGCGCTGCTTTTCCATTGTTTAGTCTATGCAAACATGGACGTGTTTGACTGAAGCGTATCACGCATAAAACAACGTGGCTTTCTCCCATTTTCTTACGTTTTTTTCTTATACCACTGCCCGCGTCGCATCTAAAGCGCATTCTGTGTGAATGGGACCTATAACGATATGAGTGCGTCTCATGTAAGCCAGAGGTCACGTTAACTGAAAACTCTCCGTTTTTTATCAGTGACGGAAAAATCTGAAGGCCGTCTGTCATTTTGACAGATTACACTGAGGGTGATCTATTGTAAATTGTAGCTGTAATTCCCTCCCCTGTCCAGTTGGTGGCGAGTGCGCTCCAGTGTGGAAGCAGAGCAGGGGATACAGAACAAAAACTAAACTATCACAAATGTTTTGCTATGAGTTTGATTATGCACAGGCGAGTACACCGAAACTACAATGATCTATCATGCCACATAAAGAGCACCAAAACGGTATTTAATGCTTGAATTTCCTAAGGAAATTGACAGAATTTGAAATGTGAGACTTTTTCATATCAAAAGTAACACAAAGCCTAGCCTATTGCTATTTATTGAAAGGAAGATGCACTATGTACTGTCCACTCTTGAGCTGAAAACAGCATAGACCAAAAGATTGATTGTGATTTAAGAATCGATATTGCTTTATTAAAATAAGAATCTATTAAAATCGAGATTTTTTTTTTTTTTGTACCCAGCCCTAGCTTATTTTGTTGTTTTTAATTCACTCCGCCGTCGTCCTGAAGGTTCATGATTAAAAACGAAATTGTGAACAAAAATAAAAGCAATTAAATGTGTTATTTAAATTAAAATATGAAAATTAAAATTATGGGTAATAATAGATTATGACAGAATTTTTACGACCCTGTCTGTCAAAATGGCGGACAATGTTGAAGTCTAGCGCAACCTCTGATATAAGCTGTTAATCACCTGTGCCGACATGTGGTTGGATCGTTCTTTTCTCTTTACTGTTATCATTGGCATACTGTCAAAGTGTCTAATTGTAATGTTTGGTAATATTTATAGTCAACATTGTGATTCCTCGATTTCTAGAGAAGTTCACTTTCAGAACAAAAATTTACAGATAATTTACTCACCACCTTGTCATCCAAGATGTTCATGTATTTGTTTCTTCAGTCGTAAAGAAATTATGCTTTTGAGAAAACATTTCAGGATTTCTCTCCATATAATGGACTTCTATGGTGCCCGCGAGTTTGAACTTCCAAAATGCAGTTCAAAGGGCTCTAAATGATCCCAGCTGAGGAAGAAGGGTTTTGTCTAGCGAAACGATTGGTTATTTTCTAAAAAAAAAATTGACAATTTCTATACTTTTTTAACCTCAAATGCTTGTCTTGTCTAGCTCTGTGTGAACTCTGTGTATTCCGGTTCATGACAGTTAGGGTAGATCGAAAAACTCCTCCAACAAATCATCCTATATCGCTGTTTCTTTTGTAAAGGGCGTTTGCTCTTCTTTGCATGTTCACTTCGTAAACACTGGATCAGTACTTTGCAGCGATGTAGGGCAATTTTGAAGTTGGAGGAGAAAATGAGATTGGGTTTTTTTCGACATATCCTAACTGTCTTAAACCGGAATACACAGAGTTCACGCCAAACTAGACAAGAGGAGCATTTGAGGTTAAAAAGTGTTTTTTTTTTTTTTTGAAAAATAACCGATAATTTCACTAGATAGGACCCTTCTTCCTCAGCTGGGATCATTTAGAGCCCCTTGAAGCTGCTTTTAAACTACATTTTGGATGCTTAAAATAAGGGGGCACCATATCAGTCCACTATATGGAGAGAAATCCTCAAGAAACATAATTTCTTTACGACCGAAGAAAGAAAGACATTAAACATCTTGGATGACAAGGGGGTGAGTATATAATCTGTAAATTTCTGTTCTGGAAGTGAACTTCTCCTTTAAATTCAAATTAATCAATAAAATCTGAAAAATTGCTCAGCCCTATTTATGACGTTGTGTGCCTGCTGGGAAGTCACTTTTTGCATAAAAGCGCCTGTCCAGTGCGTAAATGTGAATGTTGTTTAGCTGTTATCTTTTAGATAAGCGGCACATCAAGCAGAGTTATGCAAAATTCAGAATATGCAAGACATTTTTCAAAGTTAGTCTTGACAAACTGAATTTCTAGGTAAAAATGACAGTTATATGAGTTTATTTGACTTTCTGTTCCAATTTGAATTGGAATTTTGCATCCTGTTTGGTGCATAAATTCCAATTTAGAATAGATTCTCAATACAATTTTGACTGACACATCACTGTTCACACTTTTCTCTGATTGACCATCCTGCTGTTTTTACCTTTCAGGATAATGCACGTCCCTCCCGCAACGGAGGAAGAAAGCACCATGAGTAACGTTACAGTTCTCGACATCACCGAGTCCGTAAGTCCCGCCATGACGGCGGCCGGCCCGTACCCTTACCCGCTCAGCTTCCAGGTGTCCCTGACCGGATTCCTCATGCTGGAGATCGTCCTGGGGTTGAGCAGCAACTTGACCGTACTGGCTCTCTACTGCATGAAGTCCAACTTGGTCAATTCCGTCAGCAACATCGTCACCATGAACCTCCACGTGCTGGACGTGTTGGTGTGCGTTTGCTGCATCCCTCTGACGATTGTCGTGTTGATGCTGTCACTGCAAGGCGACACGGTGCTCGTCTGCTGTTTCCACGAAGCCTGCGTGTCATTCGCAAGTGTGGCCACGGCGGCGAACGTGCTAGCCATCACTTTGGACAGATACGACATCTCCGTTAAACCGGCCAATCGTGTCCTGACTATGGGACGAGCGGTGGCTCTGTTGGGTTGCATTTGGGTGCTGTCCTTCGTCAGCTTCTTGGTGCCATTTATCGAGGTGGGATTCTTGGGACCAGAGCCCACCAAAGCCAATCAGACCGCCGTCGTGCACGTCAACGAATATTACACCGAACTTGGTCTGTACTACCACCTAGTGGCTCAGATCCCCATCTTCTGTTTGACTGCCGTCATCATGTTGGTGACGTACGCCAAGATCCTGCAGGCGCTCAACATCCGCATTGGTACGCGCTTCCACGCCGCGCAGAAAAAGAAGAAAAAGATGAGGAGGAAAAAGAACTTCTCTCTAATGTCAACATCCGAGCAACAGCTGCCAGAGATCACGGACGCCTCACAGAGCAGCAACCGCGGAAACGCTCCGCTCGGGATGCGCACGTCCGTCTCAGTGATCATCGCCCTGCGAAGGGCGGTCAAACGCCACCGGGAGCGTCGCGAACGCCAAAAGCGTGTTTTCCGCATGTCGTTGCTTATCATCTCCACGTTCCTTCTCTGCTGGACGCCTATCACCGTTTTAAACACTGTGATCCTCAGCGCAGGCCCCAGCGACCTCACTGTCAAGCTCCGACTGGGTTTTCTTGTCATGGCCTACGGCACCACGGTCTTCCATCCTCTCTTGTACGCCTTCACGAGGCAGAAGTTCCAGAAAGTCCTAAAAAGCAAAATGAAGAAACGAGTGGTTTCCATCATCGAGGCGGATCCGCTGCCAAACAACGCTGTGATTCGAAACTCCTGGATCGATCCCAAGCGGAATAAGAAAGTGACGTTTGACGATCACGAAGCCAGGCAGAAATGCCTATCATCCGAAGATGCAGATTAAAACCACTTTGCGACCTCCAAAACACGGACTAGTTCTCATGAAAGCACTGTTATACATAAAGGGAACCATGTGATGTGAATATTAGTCTTACATGAGCAGATATCGTTGAATCGGTTACTATTTATAACTAACTTGGAATATAATATGATAGGTTTCATAGATTGATGCTATTGCAGTTACAAGGTGCATGTCCTTTATAAACCACTGTATGTACTGTAAATACATGAAAGCTGAGATTTGTAAATACTTGTTTATCAGTTATGAATCTCATTTATGACTTGTAGCCTGTGTATACATGTATTTATAATAAACTAGGTGGGGGAAAAAAGATGAAATCCATCAGCTTTTTGACTTGAACGCAGATGTAGGAAGAAAAAAAGTAAAATTATTGACTAATCATCACACAGCAATTCATATGTTAAAGGAGAAGTTCACTTCCAGAACAAATATTTACAGATAATTTACTCACCCTCTTATCATCCAAGATGTTCATGTCTTTCTTTCTTCAGTCGTAAAGAAATTATGTTTCTTGAGGAAAACATTTCAGGATTTTTCTCCATGTAGTGGACTTTTATGGTAGTTTGAACTTCCAAAATGCAGTTTAAATGCGGCTTCAAAGGGCTTTAAACGATCCCAGCCGAGGAATAAGGGTCTTAATTAGCGACACGATTCAACTTCAAAATCATCCAACATCGCTGCAGAAGTACTGACCCAGTGTTTACAAAGTGAACGTGCAAAGAAGATAAAACGCCCTTTACAAAAAAGGTAAAACGGCGATATAGGACGATTTTGAAGTTGGAGGAGAAAATGAGATGGGAGTTTTTCGACCTACCCTGTCTTAAACCTGGATTACACCGAGTACGCATGTGCATCGCAGAGCTAGACAAGAAGAGCATTTGAGGTTAAAAAGTATACTAATTAAAAGTAACTAATTTTTTAGAAAATAACCAATCGTTTCGCTAGATAAGACCCTTCTTCCTCGGCAGGGATCGTTTAGATCCCTTTGAAGATGCATTGAAACTGCATTTTGGACCATCAACCTGTTTGACACCACTTAAGTCCAATATATGGAGAGAAATCCTGAAATGTTTCCCTCAAAAAACATAATTTCTTTACGACTGAAAAAAGAAAGACATGAACATCTTGGATGACAAGGGGGTGAGTACATTATCTGTACATTTTGTTCTGGAAGGGAACTTTTTTAAGCTCCAAGCACAAACAAAAAGCACTTTGAGGAAAACATTCCAGGATTTTTCTCCATATGAGTCAACAGATTGAAGGTCCAAATTGCAGTTTCAATGCAGCTTCAAAGGGCTCTACAAGATCCCAGATAAGGAATAAAGGTCTTATCTAGCAAAACAATCAGTCATTTTCTGGAAAAAAAAAAAAACAAAAACATTTATGTACTTTATTTCCAATGCTCGTCTTGTATATTCTCTGTAATGCACATGCATACTCTGTGTAATCCGGGTCAGTACAGTTAGGGTAGGACGAAAAACTCCCATCTCGTTTTCTCCTCCAACTTCAAAATTGTCCAACATCGCTGCAGAAGACATGCAAAGAAGGTCAAACATCTTTTACAAAAAAAGGTAAAACAGTGATGTAGGATGATTTTGAAGTAGGAGGATAAAATGAGATGGACGTTTTTCGACATACCCTAACTGTCTTGAACCAGAATACACACAGAGCCAGACAAGATTTGAGGTTAAAAAGTATATAAATTGTAATTTTTTTGTAGAAAATGAACGAATCATTTTGCTAGATAAGACCCTTTTTCCTCAGCCGGGATCATTTAGAGCCTTTTGAGCCTTTATCTTTTTTGTATAGTCACTTTGTAAACACTGGGTCGGTACTTCTGCAGCGATGTAGGACGATTTTGAAGTTGGAGGAGAAAATGAGATGGGAGTTTTTCGACATACCCTAACTGTACTGACCGTATTTAACCGGAATACACAGAGAGTTCACACACACTTATAGTTAAAAAGTATATAAATTGTCAATTTGTTTCGAAAATGACCTATCGTTTCGCTAGATAAGACCCTTCTTCCTCAGCTGGGATCGTTTAGAGCCTTCAAAAGGATGATTTTGAAGTAGGAGGATAAAATGAGATGGACGTTTTTCGACATACCCTAACTGTCTTGAACCGGAATACACACAGAGCCAGACAAGATTTGAGGTTAAAAAGTATATAAACTGTAAGTTTTTGTAGAAAATGAACGAATCATTTTGCTAGATAAGACCCTTTTTCCTCAGCCGGGATCGTTTAGAGCCTTTTGAAACTGCATTTAAACGGCATTTCTGACGTTCAAACTCACAGGCACCATAAAAGTCCACTATATGCAAAACATTCCTAAAATGTTTACCTCAAGAAACATAATTTCTTTACGACTGAAGAAAGAAAGACACGTCTTGGATGACAAGGGGGTGAGTAAATCATCTGTAAATTGTTTCTTTAAGTGAACTACTCCGTTAAGCTCCAAACACAAACAAAAAGCACTCACAAAAGTTAACTTACATAAATCGTCTTGTGTGTGAATATGAAGAGATTATCGTTTCTGTGGAACAATAACAGGAGAATTATAACAAAGCAATTCATATTGTTAAAGGATTAGTTCAATTATAGAATTTTTTTTTTTTTTTTGAAAATTTACTCACCCCCATGTCATCCAGGATGTTCATGTCTTTCTGTCTTCAGTCGAAAAGAAATGAAGGTTTTTGAGGAAAACATTCCAGGATTTTTCTCCATATGAGACAACAGGGTGAAGATCCAAATTGCAGTTTCAATGCAGCTTCAAAGGGCTCTTCACGATCACAGACGAAGAATAATGGTTTTAGCTACCGAAACGATCGGTCATTTTCTTAAAAATAAAAGTTTAATTTATATATTTTTAACCTCAAACGCTCGTCTCGTCTCGTCTCTGCGTCGATGCGCATGCGCTAACTGTGTAACGTTAATCCGTGTCAATACAGTTAGGGTATGTTAATAAACTCCCGTCTCGTTTTCTTCGTCAACGTCAAAATCGTCCTACGTCGCTGTTTTACCTTTTTTTTTGTAAAGGGCGTTTTATCTTTTTTGTATAGTCACTTTGTAAACACTGGGTCGGTACTTCTGCAGCGATGTAGGACGATTTTGAAGTTGGAGGAGAAAATGAGATGGGAGTTTTTCGACATACCCTAACTGTACTAACGGTATTGAACCGGAATACACAGAGAGTTCACACACACACTTATAGTTAAAAAGTATATAAATTGCCAATTTCTTTCTAAAATGACCTATCGTTTCGCTAGATAAGACCCTTCTTCCTCAGCTGGGATCGTTTAGAGCCATTTAAAGCTGCATTTAAACTACATTTTGGAAGTTCAAACTTGTGGGCACCATTTAAGTCTACTATATGGACATAGTTCCTGAACTTTTTTCCTCAAGAAACATAATTTCTTATCGACTGAAGAAAGAAAGACACGAACATCTTGGATGACAAGGGGGTGAGTAAATTATCTGTAAATTTTTGTTCTGGAATGAACTTCTCCATAAAACAATGAACACAACTACAAAAAGCACTTACCACAGTCGCGTTGTGTTGCTAAACCTCAAGTCCTCTGAAATCACGTGACATTTTGCGTGAGGAACGGACCAAAATTTAACGGATGACCCTCCAAAGCCTTGTGTTTCACGAAGAAAGAAAGGAAGGTGCTGCAAATATCATTGTTTCAGAGCTGTCAAATCTGAGGAAATGTCTACTTCATTTTGGCACTGCTGTCAAGGACAAAACGTCCCTCATTTTGCATTCAGCGGAAGGCTGAAGTTAAACTCCCATTCACCAAATCTACATATATATTAATGAATATTTTCCCAGGTCAGCACTGTAGCTCTTAGAGGTCTATTGTGCACTATTTCGAGAACATCCATTCCTGCGTGTTCAGTGGGAATTATTTTGTATTGTCAAGAATGAAATGGACCAACGCCAAGCCGAATTAGATCAACACCAGAGTGATTCACATAGAAATTTGTTCAGCAGATTAAATGTTTTAGCTGATTCACAAGCTAGCTATCTGAATTGAATGAGATGAGAGAGAAAGAGCATGAAATAATACAAAAACAAAACTGACACATTTTTATTCATCCTCAATGATTGCACTGAACTTATGTTGCATGTTTAGTATTATTTGTGACCATGGACCACAAAACCAGTCATAAGGGTACATTTTTTTAAAATTGATATTTATACATCATTAGGCCAAAAATACAAGTATTTGAAAAACTGAAATCTGAAAAATATCAAACTATTGATATTAATGCCCTTAAAGTTGTCCAAATGAAGTTATTAGCAATGCATGTTACTAATCAAAAAATGATTTTTGGCTTAAAAGAAAAATTTATAATTTTGACCCATATAATGTAATTCAGTTAGTTTTTTATGGTTATTCATAAAACAAGGAGAATTTTTTTTTTTACAAATATACTGGTCACTTTTATTTTTATGTTCCTTTGTTTTTTTATAGTTTTTTTTTTTAATTTCTATTTAGCTTTAATTTTCTTATATTTCAGTTTTAGTATTATTTATTTTAGTACTTCAACATCAATTTATTTTATTTCAGTTATTTTTTATGATTATTCATAAAACAAGGATTTGTTTTTTTGTTTTTTTTACAAATATACTGGTTCTTTATTAAATATAATGGAAATGAAAGAGGACAAACGATTTATTATTTTTATGCTTATATTTTTTATTTTTAAGTTTTATTTATACATTTTTTTACTTTTAGTATTTTTAGTGTTTTTATTTTCATTTGTTATTTTTTAAATTATTTTTTTCATTTTTATTTAGCTTTAATTTTCTTATATTTCAGTTTTAGTATTACTCATTTTAGTACTTCAACTTTTTTTTATTTTATTTCAGTTAGTTTTTTATGGTTATTCATAAAACAAGTTGTTGTTGTTTTACAAATATACTGGTTGCAATTTTAATATAATAGAAATAAAAGAGGACAAACGATTATTTTTATGCTTTTATTTTCCATTTTGAACTTTTGGTAATTTTTTTTATGTTACTTTGTTATTTTTTTTTATAATTTTTTATTTCTATTTAGCTTTAATTTTCTTATATTTCAGTTTTCGTATTATTCATTTTAGTACTTCAACTTAATTTTTTAAATTTCAGTTAGTTTTTTATGGTTATTCATAAAACAAGGAGTTTTCAGTTTTTAACTTTTACTAATTTTCATGTTACTTTGTTACTGTTCATGTTACTTTTTTATAATTTTTTTTTATTTCTATTTAGCTTTAATTTTCTTATTTCAGTTTTGGTATTATTCATTTTAGTACTTCAACTTATTTCTTTTTATTTTCAGTTTTTTATGGCTATTCATAAAACAAGTTTTTTTTAAACAAATATACTGGTTGCAATTTTAATAAAATGGAAATAAGAGGGGACAAATGGTTATTTTTATGCTTTTATTTTCAGTATTTAACTTTTACCAATTTTTATGTTATTTTTTTAAATCATTTTTTATTTCTATGTAGCTTTAATTTTGTTATATTTCAGTTTTAGTATTATTCATTTTAGTACTTAAATTAAATCGTTTTTTATGACAAATGATTATTTTTATGCTTATATTTTCAGTTTTTAACTTTTAGTAAATTTTTATTTTCCTTTGTTATTTTTGTTTATCATTTTTTATTTAATTTTCTTATATTTCAGTTTTAGTATTATTTATTTTAGTACTTCAACTTATTTTATTTCAGTTAATTTTTTATGGTTATTCGTAAAAACAAGGAGTTTTTTTTTCTGACTGGTTAGTAATACAACAACGTTATGTATTACAATAAATTTGATCAAAAACAGTGAAATATTTTCGTTCAGTACCATTTACCATTCAAACAATCTCAATACAGTGCTGCAGGAGAGAAAAGAGGCTTATGAACCACAGGAGAATCAAAACAAGAGCTTTGAGATGCTCATACTTCAATCTAGATGACAAGTGCACTTGGCTTAAATGGGCCAAATTTGTGAGTAAACAACACAGCCAGAGAAGATGGTGTTGATACGCTGTTAACTATGCAGTTAAAGCTCTTACTGTATATTAAAAAGACAGTTTTGAGCACCGCTTTCGCATCCAAACACAGCCAACTCCGTCTTGTTCCCCAACGACCTCTACAAAAGCAATATCAAGCCAGCATCCTGCGGCGTCAATGGGTCACACCTACCGAGTGCTGTTATTTGCTAGGATAAAATCATATGTTTGATTTGAAATGCCCTCGGCAGACATCTGAAGCCGGTTTCATGGTGTTGTAAAATTCAGGTCACACGGTGACCCGCGATTCACGGCTCTGCCTCGTTCCAAGTGACGCCACTTCAAACAACCAAACGGGCCGTTCAATATGCGGCGGTGACCTTTCGTCACACTTCGCTCTCATAAGATTTGCACCTCTCAGATCGTGCTATAAAAGTGTAATTGAGAATCATCAAGCCTTCTATAAAGAGTCAATGTACCACAAGGGTTTTGTAAATGTCACCTGTGTTAAATCTTTCAGCAGAGGATTCGGGGCAGAGGAGGATGTCATGGTTTTAGGGTTGCAAACTGCACCCTCCAGTTTACAAGCAGTTCGTAATGAGGGAGCAAGTTTGGTCGCACTGCATCCTAGCAGTCTTTAAAAACATCTTGAGGACTGGAGAAAAGCAGAAAATATGGCTCATATTTAGCAAGCAGCTTTATTTTAAAAATTCACAGTCGTATAAATTATTTGCATGTTATGATTGCTTAAATGCTTACTGCCCAGAAGCAACATTGTGCAACTGTGGAAAGAAATGAATATGGCTACCACAGAGAATACTAAAACTGTCAAATGCCATGATTTTAATACAGATCTCGTCTATTATTAAATATCTACCGTTTTAATATGTATTTAAAGGGACAGTGCACTCTGAAATCATTTACTCACCTTCATGTTGTTTCAAACCTGACTTATGCCATATCTTTTGTTTGAGAGTTAGAGAAGATTATAATTTCTATGCCATTTATATACTTTTATGGTTTTTTTTTTTAATTAGCATTCATTTTCATATTTTGAGTTTTTATTTTAGTTTAAGTTTTAGTAATTTTGTTATGTGTTTCTGTGATTATCAGTTTTAGTTTAATGATTATTTTTTATTGATTTTTGGTTATTTCAGTTTTATTATTATTCATTTCAGTACTTCAACTTCAACTTATTTTATTTTAGTTTTTTATGGCTATTCATAAAACAAGGATTTTTTTTCTTTCCAAATATACTGGTCGCTTTTTGTAATATAATGGAAATAAGACACAAGATTATTTTTATGCTTATATTTTATGCTTTTTTAAAAATTTCTATTTTAGCTTTAATTTTTCAGTTTTAGTATTATTCATTTTAGTACTTCAACTTAAAATTAATTTTTTCAGTTAGTTTGTTTATGTTTTTTTTTGTTTGTTTGTTTGTTTTTTACAAATATACTGGTCACTTTTTTAATATAATGGAAATAAAAGGACAAAAGACTATTTTTATGGTTATAGTTTCAGTTAAGTTTTAGTATATGTTCCTTTGGTTTTTTTAATCATTTTTTAATTTAATTTTTTGCTTTAATTTTCTTACTTCTCAGTTTTAGTAATATTCATTTTAGTACTTCAACTTAAACTTATTTTATTTCAGTTGGTTTTTTAATGGTCATTCATAAAACAAGGGTTTTTTTGTGTTTTTTTTTTGTTTGTTTTTTTTACAAATATACCGTTCACTTTTTTAATATAATGGAAAAAAAGAGGACAAGTGATTATTTTTATGCTTATATTTTCAGTTTTTAACTTTTAGTATTTTTGTTCCTTTGTTATTGTTTTTATTTTTTATTTCTATTTAGCTTTAATTTTCTTGTATTTCAGTTTTAGTATTCTTTTTAGTACTTCAAATTGAACTTATTTTATTTCAGTTAGTTTTTTATGGTTATTCATAAAACAAAAAGTTTATATATATATATATATATTATTTTTTAAATATACTGTTGCTTTTTAATATAATGAAAATAAGAGGACAAGCGATTATTTTTATGCTTATAAAAACACTTTAACTTAGTTAACTTAGTTTTTAATGCAGTATTTTTTATTTTCCTTTGTTTTTTATCATATAATTTATTTATATTTCTATTTTCTTATATTTCAGTTTTAATATTCACATTAGTACTTCAACTTCAACTTGTTTTATTTCAGTTTTTTATGGTCATTTATTTTTTCATTTTGTTTTGCAAATATACTGGTTGCCTTTTTAATATAATAGAAATAAAATAGGACACAAAATTATTATTATAATCAATTTCAAAATTAAGCTATTGTATGATCTGCGTCAAACCGATCTGAATCAAAAGATTCGCAAACCCGTTCAAGTTCAGATCCAAATCAAATGATTCGCAAACAAACATTTCAGATCAGGATTCGAAGCGCGGACCGCGAACCATTCACTTCGCGAAATGATTCTAAACCATATGATTCGCAATACGCGCTTTGAAGTCTCGATCTGAATCAAGTGATTCGCATTACGCGATCCGATTGAAGGGCTTCGAAACAGCTTCACTCATCACTTAAAATACTGTTACTGTATTGATGTTTTTGGACTACTGTTATGATGTTTTTATGGTGCTTTGTATTGTTTTCGATGCATTCAAATGTTCCTATGTACTATAAATGCATGCAAAAGAGTAACATGTACATAAAAAAAGCATACATTTGTGTTCAGGTTTTGAAATATCATGAGGTTGAGGAATTAATGAAAGGCTGAACCATAACCATTAAGTGACATTTTAATAAAACATTAAGCTAGGCGCCAAATGATGTTGATTTCAATAATGAGGTCCATTTTATCTAAGAATATTGCTTAAAACATGCTTTCATAATGCGTGCAATAGAGGCAGAGAGTGCGAGGGACGTGAAATTTGCATGAACTGCTGTGCTGTATCTAGGCTATGTGTTCATGCTGGTTTATCAGAGGATGCCAGAGTGAGGTGAACATGATTTTTATTCATTTCACCCTCTCATACAACACAATACTGCACTGACAGAACTACAGCCCCCTTGATATTATATAGAGGATCAATAAAATAATAAACCAGAAAACAAGCTATAGATGCAAATGCATCTGCTGAATAATGTAAGGTCACTGCTCGTTTTACAACTGCTCGTGTTTGTTTCATACTGAACTTATTGGCATTTTGCTGATCAGAGGCTTGGGAAAATGGGATTAGTGAGAGGGTTGGTCGTCCTTTTAACCTTCTAGAGCTGCGTGGCTCCACAATACATCAAGAATAATAGAGTAACGTTCAGTATCAGGTTCAGGTTACAGACTGTAGGCGACAGCGCCATCTAGTGGAAACATGATATTTAAAGTTGCACAACGGAGAGCTTATTCATCATTTCACCCATTTAGTGGCTTGATGTTTAATCTTAAAGCAGTGAAAACTGCATCTCTATATTCATCCAAAACATGGTTACTGTTGAACCATGGTAACCACAAATGAGCCATGGTTTTGCTAACACTAACCATAGTTTAACCATGTTAGTAAAACTTCATGATGAAACTTTAAAATTTAATTATACTTTCAATAGTAATAATGGTTAACAATGGTTAATTTTCTTAAGGAATTTGTATTTGTGTGATCTTTCTTTGTTTTGCTTTTATAACTGTACAGCCTCCATGGTTTGATATTTTTTAGTGTTCAATAATAATAAAAAAAAATCATACGCAGTCTGAAGTACCGATCTGAATCAAAAGATTCACGAACCATCATTTCAGATTATGACTTAGGAGCGTGGGCGAACCTGCTCCGAAGTTCCGATCTGAATTAAAAAAAAAAAAAAAAAAAAAAAAAAAAAATA
>JAHKKF010538724.1:0-18651 GCA_019740295.1 Labeo calbasu | reverse complement strand
TTTTTAAATATGTTCAAATAGAAAACAGTTGTTTTAATTTGTGAAAATATTTCAAATCTGTACTGTTTTTGCTGTACTTTGGATTAAATAAATGCAAGCTTGTTGAGCAGAAAGGACTTTAAAAAAAAAAAAAACATTAAAAATCTTACTGTTAAAAAAACGTTTGACTGGTAGAGTATAACTTTGCTCACTAGATACTAAACATATTTCTGTACATTCTTTACATCTGTATGGCTGTGGATGTATTGCATGAATCAGTTACATTCGTAATGTTGGTGTAACAACAAAAAAAACTTACACAGAAGGCAGAGCTTAGAGTCTCGGAAGTGATCTGTGATTGGTCAGCCTGAGATGACGCACCCCTTGCGAGTCATTGGTTCCTTTCTTCAGGTAATCCTCGGCTAGGGAAGTGATCGCACCAAGGTAAATATTGTTGTATCTCATCCGTGGCTAAAAGCTGCGGTTTATTAACGCTTTAAGAATTATAAACAACATAGTATAATCTAATTTTCAATTCCTAACAGATTCATTACGGTTGGAGAACTTAATATCGACAGCGATCAGACGGCTGGGTAACGCGAGGAGCCGAGTGTCGTTCAAATGACGGTTGAGCAGCGAGTGAGGAGCAGTGTCGTCCGCTGAGATATGTTAGCTTGTTGACAGCTAGTCAACAAGCTAACGTAATTAGCTTAGCTAACACACCTCTAATTTATCGAAAGCAACAACATGGCATGATAATATAGCAATTATTAGGCAATATAATTCCCTTTAGGGGGTGCTTAGTTGCAAACGTATGCGTTGAGCAACATATTATGTGTTTTGTGGACTTTCGAGTTAGCTAGCTTAGTTCGATAGCTGTAATCATTTTTAGTAAACAAATGATTTGTCAGTACATCTGTGATAGTAACGTTACTTTAAATAATATGTGACAGGGCTTCACAGCTAAAATATCTAAGTTAGTGTCGCTCTAGCTTCCTCTTTGTTAGGGCTTGACGTCTTCTTGAGGTTACAGTTACACTCTGCTACCTCTATATTCATTTTTTGAAAATGAAAAATTGTGAGTATCAACAAATAGACCCACGAGCGCTCGTAACATCAAACACCCGGACCTCCACCACCTTACCCTGTGGAAGGAAAACCTCCCAGCGACTACGGAGGAAATGGGAAGTTTTCCCTGGAAAAAATCGCTTCTACTGTGATGGGCGTATTATTTTGGCCAGGCAATGCGGCGTCCTCCCGTTGACCATCGGCCTTATTTTCATCACCAGTGGCTTATTTTTCACATTTGAGTAAGTAGTGTATTTTACACACGGAGACACCATTGTCCACACTGATAGACAATACTACTATTACTAGTACTTTTGACAATAGAGACATCTCCACCAGCTGATGTAGTCCTTCTTGACATCATACCATTCTGAAACAGCTGCTTTTATATGGTAATTATCAGAAAGCACTCTTACAATATTGTGCTAACTTTGCTCTTGGTTTTGTGTTTGATTCATAACAGTTGCCCCTTTCTGGTGCATCACCTCACTGTCTTCATTCCAGTAATTGGTGGGGTGTTATTTGTATTTGTCGTCTTCACCCTCCTTCAAACCAGTTTTACAGACCCGGGGATATTACCTAGGGCTTTGCCGGATGAGGCTGCGGATATTGAGAGACAGATTGGTGAGACATCAGTTGTGGTGTTTATTTTTCATTATTTTGCATATTAGTATTTATGTTGCGTATGTTGATATTAAAGTTGTGGGTTTCTTTATAGATAATTCTGGATCCTCGACATACCGTCCACCTCCTCGCACTAAAGAGATCCTTATAAATGACCAGGTGGTCAAGCTTAAATACTGTTTCACATGCAAGATGTTCCGTCCGCCCCGGACGTCCCATTGCAGCCTGTGCGACAACTGTGTCGGTAAGGCTGGATGTCTGTTTTTCAGCATACAAATTTGCATCATTTAAAGAAATAGTTAATCCAAAAATGAAAATATTATATATCACTATTCTTTATGTCAGTTTAAATCTCAAATTATAAGGTGAATTTTTGAATTGGTTGCTTTTTATGTAATATGAAGCTTTAAAGGGATAGTTGACTCAAAAATGAAAAAAATTTAACATTTACTTGCTCTTGTGTCATTCAAAACCTGTATGACTTTTATTCTTTTGTAAAGATATTTTAAGAAATTTGACCACAAAACATAAGGGTCAGTTTTTTGAAATTGGGATTTATTCATCATCTGAAAGCTGAATAAATAGGATAGGACAATATGCAACTATTTGAAAATCTGTAATCTGAGGGTGCAGTAAAATCAAAATATTGAGAAAATCGCCTTTGAAGTTGTCCAAATGAAGTTCTTAGCAATGCATATTACTAATCAAAAAAAAAGTTTTTATATATTTACAGTAGGAAATTTACAATATATCTTCATGGAACATGATCTTTACTTAATATCCTAATTTTGGCCCATACAATGTATTGTTGACTATTGTTACAAATATACCTTTTTTGTCCATACAAAATAAGTCATTGGTTACCATAATAGATTGGTTACCAGTATTCTTAAGATTTTTTTTTTGTGGGTGTGTTTTGCAGACGAAAGAAAAACATACAGGTTTAGAACGACATGAGGGCGAGTAGGCCTAAATGATAACAGAAGCTGTATTGTGGGGTAAACTATCCCTTTACAGCTACAACAAGAACTGTAAAAGCAGTCCATGCAACTTTAGTACTATATTCTAGTCTTCTGAAGTCATACACTGTGTACAGATTGAAATTTCAGTCATTATTCACTGGCTGTCTTTTCCTTTAGTGTGCTGTTTATCTCTAGAACCAGGGAGTTGAACTCGCAAATTGGATCAGTCTGATTCATTAACAAAACGTTCAGACCCGGATCGATTATTTAATTTAGAAAGAATGGATCTTTCACTAATCTTTCAATGTAAATTCTGTAATCTAACACCATGGAATTAGGGCAGATGTTAAGATTTTCAGTCAAGCTCTGTAAATTAAACTTAATTTCATTTTAACATTTTATCTGTTTATCATTCACAGCCATTGATTGGCTTCAGATGACTTGGAATGCAGCGCACAAGTTATATGGTCTTTTTTTTTTTTTTTTTTTTAAACTTTATTTAGTTTTTAATAAAACATTTGTTTTTCCAGAACCAAGGTCCAAAAGGAAAACAATAGTACGGCATACTTATTACAAGTAAATATCTCTGATACACAAAATAAAGGAATTACAAACAGTTCACAGTGGTAACATCAGCAGGGGTGTCGGGTGGGGCCGGGGGGAAATACAATAACAGGATAATAATATTTAGGTAAATAAATGTAAAAGTTACAAAGGTATAATGCAGTATAGAAACCAAACGTAAATAAGTAAAATGATCACATTTCTAGGTGATCTAATACAGGCTTCCATATTTTCCAAAATATGTTTTTCTTTGTTAATAAATCGTAACTTCTTAATATGACTTTTGCTTTTTTGTTTAACCGTAAATGCTCAAGTATCTATTTAGTGTAATTCAGTGGAAGGAAGTCACTTTTGTTTGAAACCACATGAGCTTGAGTAAGCAATGACAGAAGTGTTTTTTTTTAAAGCTGCAAAATGTGTTGCTTTGATAATGGATGTGTAATAGTTTAACCTCTAACACAAATCACTTCCTTTAAATCATTGCATGCGAATGCACAGAGGTTATTTGTATGTGTCGTCGTGTCTGAGAATGTCCTGTCTCTGTTCCCTTTATAGAGCGGTTCGACCACCATTGTCCTTGGGTGGGAAACTGTGTTGGGAAGCGAAACTATCGTTTTTTTTACGCATTCATAGTGTCACTATCCTTTCTGACCTCCTTTATCTTTGGCTGCGTGATCACTCACCTCACTTTAAGTAAGTTTTACAACTTTTTCTGCACCACGGTCTCTTTCTACAAAACAAAAAAAATAGTAATAATTGTCTATGATATTTATCAGTGGGAGAGCTATAAATATATGCGTCTGTGTTGAAATGTTGATTATTCAAACCCAAGAAACCTTTAAATACTTTCTATATAGACGTGTTCAAAAGTTTGACTGGCTTTTTGTATGACAGGTTTGAAACCATCATATATAATATATATAACTAAAATCAGTTACTCTCATCAACAGGATCAAAAATTGACAGTGGTATCATTCAAGCAATACAGCAGAGCCCAGCCAGATATCCTTTTTAAGGTGTTGTCTCCATCACCGGCATGCTTGGTGTCTGCACCACCCCTTCCCCAGAAACGACAATAGCAAGGCTGACTGAGTTCACTATTTGTTTACAGGCCTACTGCTGTTGGTTCCGCCTTTTTCCTAATCCCATTCAACCCTAATCGGATCAAGGATTCCACTACGCCCTGCTTTCCTGTCAGGATGGCAGCAGTTGCCCCTAGATACAGATTCCGCTAGTGTCCAGCCCGCTTTTTAAGTTTGTGGCTTGAGGTCACAGTTTTCCACCACAACCTGTCAGTTAATCAACCTAGCTAGCTGACCTTATGGTTGATGTATTTGGGCAGTATGTTCAAGTACATGGGATTGACGCTGCATAATTGAACATTCTTGTTCATAATTGAACATTGACGCTGCATAATTGAATAGAACATTCTCTTACACCGTTCCTGGCTGGTGGAATGATCTTCCCACTGCTATCCGGAATGCCAACTCCCTAACAACTTTCAAACGACTGCTGAAAACCCATCTCTTTCGACACTACTTAACATAAAAAAAAAAAAAAAAACTCTACTCTTTTCCCTTTCTAGCTTGTACTTATTTGAACAATGCCTGTTATATGGTAATTTGAGCACTTCGTAGGTYGTCTTGCCTCTTTAGGACAAATCGCTTGATGTATTCCCCACCTGTAAGTCGCTTTGGATAAAAGCGTCTGCTAAATGAATAAATGTAAATGTAAATGTAATTGTTCTTAAACATTAGCACACATATACAGTAGATTTGCATCCTTAACTTTTATTCTTCCTGTACTGTTGTCGAGCTGGTCATTTGCTTCTTCTCCATCTGGTCCATTCTTGGTCTGTCAGGTTTCCATACTTATCTTGTGGCCTCCAACCTCACAACCAACGAAGACGTAAATATCACACAAAAACAACATCGTTAATTATATTAGAATATAATACATATCATTTAATTTACAGTCAGATTGAAGAATGGCTTGTCTGTGCTTAATGATTGCAGATCAAAGGCTCTTGGTCCAGTAAAAGAGGAGAAGAATCAGGAAATCCGTACACCTATAACAACATCTTCACAAACTGCTGTGTGGTGCTTTGTGGGCCGATGCCACCTAGGTATGTACTGCATCCTCATGCCAACATCATAGCAGAAACAGATGCTTGTTTTAGTATTCATTCACCTCCTAAGATTTTGCGAAAGATGCAAATAGCGTTATTTGTTTGTGAGTACATGAAGGATGTCATTTAGCCTCAGGCTGATGTACATCCTGTCCTCAGTACATACTGTTACAAACAAGAACACAGTTTATCAGATCTGACATGTTAATTGTACAGTTCTTTTACATAAAAGGCCAATCCTTCCTAGTTAAGTCTGTGCTGTGTTTTGAAAGTCAAGTCGCAATAGGTCACATAGTCATCTTTTCATCTTTTGCAGCTTGATTGACAGAAGAGGCTTTTTACCTCCAGATGACGCACCTCAAACAGTGACCTGTGACACTGAGCTCCCTCCTTTCATGGCTAAGAATGACACAAATATGGTAAGAGTGCCTCATCATGTGATAACTTCAAAGTTCCAAAATCACGTTAAAGGATAGTTCACCCAAAAAACAAAATTCTTGTGAAAATGTCATTACTGATCCTCATGTCGTTTCAAACTCGTAAGACCTACATTCATCTTCGGGACACAAACTAATCAAACCTTGAATGTAGCAACCTTGCGTTGTTGTCTGTGCAGGATCAGAAAACTCTGATTTCATCAAAAATATGTTAATTTGTGTTTTGAAGATGAATGAAGGTCTTACGGGTTTGGAATGACATAAGGATGAGTAATTAATGACAGAAATTTTATTTTTGGGTGAAGTATCACTTTATCCCTTTGCTTTTTGTAAATAGCATTGTCGCTATAGTTAAAAATCCTGATAAAGTAGTCATTCAAAAAACATTCCATGACATCTCAAGTCATACACTACTGTTTAAAAAGTTTGAGGTCAGTAATATCTATTTGGAAGAAATTTATTATTTTATTCAGCATGGATGCATTAAGTTGATTAAAAGTGAAAGTAAAGACTTGCATTGTTTGCCAGTTTTTTCGAATAAATGCTGTTCTGTTTAACTTTTTGTTCATCAAAGCCTTCTGAAAATAATGTAGCATTCATAATAAATATGTTTATAAATGTTTTTTAAGCAGTAAATCAGCATATTAGAATGATTTCTGAAAGATCACTTGACACTGGAGTAATGATGCTGAAAAAAAATCAGCTTTTGCATCATAGGAATAAACTACATTATATATTAAAAGAGAAAACTGTAATTTTACAACCCCAATTCCAGAATATCCAGAAGTTGGGACGTTTTATGCAATGCAATGCAATAAAATATGAGAATATGTTACCTGTTCATTCTTTTTAACCTTGATTCAGTTTACTGAGGTAAAAAGAAAAAAAATTGTCTTGTGGTATTAAGTGAAAGACCTAAATTCTTTGTGATTTTCTATTAAGAAATGTAATTTTTGATTTGTTGGACACTTTTTTTTTCATGAAGTTTGGCACAAAGTGATGAAACATGATCCTACTTTGCTTGCAAAGGCTGAAAGGCTCCTTTTATACCCCAACATGATTTCCATTTCACCTGCTTACTGTTTCAAAACAGTTTAATTTTGATATTCTGTAACCTTTTCACTTTTATTTTGTCTTTGTCCCAACTTTTTTGGAGTGTGTTGCAGCCATGAAAATCCAAATTTGGTTATACTTACAAAATAAAATGGCCATGGAAAACATTGGAAATTTTTCTTTGTACTTTAGTCAATTAAATAAAGGTTAAAGAGAATCAACAAATAACATATTCTTGATTTTATGGCATTTCACAAAACGTCCCAACTTTATTGGAATTGGAGTTGTAAATTGCAATGATATTTCACAGTTTTACTGTGTTTTTTTTTTTTTTTTTTAATCAAATAAATGCACACTTTTGAGCGGTAGTGTAAATATGAACAGAAACCATGACTTTAACAGATCTGATACCATAAACTTTGTTACAGAAAAGTATGTGAAAATAAATGAGGTTATCCTGGTTTAATCATGTTTATTGTAAACTCTGGCTTCCTGGGAAAGAGCTCATATTTACAGTTAATGAGGCTGCACCTGTTCTGTTTGATGTGTGACGATATGCACGTGGAAACATTTAGATTGATGACGAACGAAATGGCACAGACGACTACGGAGTCAAGTTTCAGTCAAAATTTTGTTGACAAAAGTTGACAAATTCTATATATATATATATATATATATATATTTTTTTTTTTGCAACTGATTGGAGTGAAATAATGCCAAGAAGGATAGATTTGTAAAAATAAATGTTTTAATTGTAAATGTTAAAGTCTACAAATGCATTAATTTGATATTGACTTGAATCAAGCCCTGATGTTTGAAGTTTGAACTTCACACAGGAGGAGAACTGTCAGGAGTTTGCTAACTCCTGCACTGCCTGAAGGCTCCTGCAGCTCTGTGACGTTCGATGGTAACGGTATGTGTTACGGGGCTGCTTGCATGCCATTCCATGGCCACCTTCTCATGACTCTTTGGCCTTTACTTTGCCTTTTAATTGAACTGTCTGCTTGGCTGCCATTTCTTTGCTTTAAAACCACTATCATGAGACATGTCCATCATGTGAGAGGAAATCATTGGGCTTTGTTGACTATTCACTGTTCCTCCTTTGCTCCTGGAAGAGTGTTTTAGCTGACATCTGTTTTTACTCCATTTTATAATGGCTGTTCATATTAGCATTGGCCAGAGGTCTGCAGTTGTTTTGTTTTTCCTCCATGATGTCATTGTTTCCTAATTAATGTATCATCATTTTCACGATTCATCTGTGCTTATCTCATTCTCATCTACTCTGGGGATTCTCTTGACTGAGGTCATGGTAATGCTCGGCGCTAGTTATCATGCACACGTGTTCTTTTCCAGCTTCTCTCATGATGGATGTTCATTCTGATGTTAAGGAGGTGTTTAAATCCTCGTGACCTCTGGAGATCCCCTTATAACATCAGCTGCACTGCTTGAGCTCATCGGAAACCTTGAAGTGAAATGCTTTGTTTCCATTTGCAGCTACATTTTCATCTCATTACTGTAGTTCCTTGGCAATACTAACCTGCTTTCATATTTATTCTAATCTGACCAGTTTCTCTTACTCATACTTGCTCTTCTGTCTAACATCAGTTGACACTTTCTTACCCCAAAAAACATTTTTTATGCTTGTGATCTTTGTTTCTTGCCTCTTAAATAAGGCTGCACAATATATTGAAATAAAATCTATATTTTATGTCTCCATTCAACGGAATTGGTCCAAAGTTTCCACAATTGGAAACGTCTTGGGAAAAAAATGTCTGTTTCCAAAAAATTGTATAATGTCCAAGGCACACATTTCTGATAAACGTGCAGTTAATTCTCAGATTGTATTTTCAGAACATTTTGGAATATTTGTCCTCTCCCCAAATTTGCCACTACTGAAACACAGTAATATATGTGGCCCTGGACCACAAAACCAGTCTTAAGTAGCACGGGTATATTTGTAGCAATATCCAAAAATACGTTGTATGGGTCAAAATTATTGATTGTTCTTTTATGCCAGGTATCATTAGGAAAAGATTGGGTTTCATTAAGATATTTAGTATATTAATTTTTGATTAGTAATATGTATTGCTAAGAACTTCATTTGGACAACTTTCAAGGTGATTTTCTCAATACGTAAATAAATATATATATATATATATATATATATTTATATTTATATATATTCCAGATTTTTAAATAGTTGTATCTCAGCCAAATATTCCTGGGTCACATATATTACTCTGTTTCGGTAGTGGCAAATTTGGGGAGAGGACAAATATTCCAGAACTTTAATAGAGCTATATTGGCCTATTAAGATTTTGCTTACATCTGCATTGTAAATATATATTTATTTGCTATTTTAAATTTTTTCCAGAGGTAAATAACAACAATTACATTTTTAACAATATTTAATGTAATTTATGAGATTTGTTGTATTTTGAATCCCCCTTTTTTTTTTTTTTTTTTTTTTTAAGCCCTATTTGGACAGGACTAGTTTTACAGGGGGTCGTTAGAGAAATTTGTGTTTCAGAGATGTACTTTGCGATTTTAATTTATGATACTTTTAATTAATTTTTGATACTTTTGAACCTAGCTCAAAGATGCTAATCAGCTTTTTAAAAGAATCAAAACGATACTTCTAAAAACAACAATGGAAAAATACAAAAATTATTTCAATATAATTTTCGTAAGTTGAAATTCAGACAGCCACCTCCCAACTGAAAATACCCAATAAATGATGATTTTATGTATGTTAAGCTTACTAATATTTTAAATATTATTCTTTGTTTCAATAGATAATAGAATAATCATAGTAATCATCTAAAATTAGGTTGTGAGACAGCAGTTTGGACCAATTCTGTAGAAAATCCCATATAGCAATATGGCTTGTTTTTCCATTATCGTGCAGCCCTACTCCTAACCTTGTTTTTTTGTTACCATTTTTTTCACAGTGCACGCAGGGCACAAAGGAGCTCTTAGAAACAATGGCACACTCCACAGTGATCCAGAGCACCTGTGCTCCGGGCACACCCAAAACTGCCCCGGTAACCCAAGAGAGTCTACTAAGTACCGTCTCTATCACTGTCTCTCCCCCTAACAGACCACCTCCTACAGGCTGCTCAGGCCGCCAGGCCCGGCGCCCCATAGATGTTCCCTGCTCCCAGAGGGAGAACAAACGGGCCGCTCTTCACAACCATAAACCCATGTTACGTGTACCCAGCCCTCCCTACTCCCTCGGCCACAGTCCGTTCATCCTTAGTGACGCTCCCGACATGGGCTTTATCCCACTGAATTGAGCGCAGTAACTCTGCCACCAGCAGCCTTGTGCAAATATTCTCCTCTCTGTTAACACTTTGAGAACAGCATCATACTTTTTAACAAACTGTGACGTACTATACTCAGGATCTTCTCAGGAAACATGCCATCTTTCAACAAATGGGAATAAGCCTGCATTGACTTTTTAAATAACAGAGGGATTTCAAGATTTAAAAATTTTGTTCCGTTAACATCAACATACTTAGTGGAGAGAAACGCAAAACATCTTCATAAGATGCTTTTGGTTTTCAGTCCTTTTGCACAAACGTATCAGCAGATGATCAGTGTTTTACGGAACCTCAAGCCATTGTTTTCAGCCTTTTGCCATCTGCTTAGACCTATTGCAATAATTATATGCTTTGAAAGGTCACTTGGGTCTAAAACAAGCCTTACTTCGGAGTCGCTTCTGTTTATTTTGTGTGACCTACAATAAAGTCATTGGTTAAAAAGTATTCACACCAACAGCCAAGTATATAAACGGCAGTTATGAATGGGTATCAAAGAGCTTCAAGGGTTAATGAGTTATCTATATACGTGATACATTGTTACTCTTGGTCCAGGGGTTATTTCCTCCTGTATAATGTTGCGGCTACCGGTGAATTAACAGCTTCATATTTATGTTTGTTTTGTGTCCTTTTGATACAGGGTTTTTCCTTCATTGAAAAATTTTCAGTGGCAGCCCAAGTGATATTTGGGCATTCTAAAGTAAATGTAATAGTTTTTGATGCAATGTTTTTTTTCCCCCTAAGGTCATTTGTCTTCATATTGAGTTCTGCATTTTTAGATGGAAAGTGCTAGACCACAGTGTGAACCACAGACTACAAACCTGTTTGACCCATTTAAATTCTATTAAGGGGGTTTCTACTTTAAAGTACTGCTGAGGAAGTCAAACTTTTTAGACAACAATCGGTAATCTTGGGAATGCAAATGTGGACGTTCAAACCTTAGTTAGACTTCCCATAGCACTTTGGTAACGCTATTGTACATTTCAGTTTTAACTAATGCAGGTGTCATGAACTAACAATGAAAAATATTTTTACAGCATTGATTAATCCAATGTTAAATTCTACATATAATATTTTTTAACATTTCAAGTCATATCAACAAACATCAGTGTATTATGAACAAAGATTACTTAAGTAATTAATGAATCATTTTTAATATAAAGTGTAAGTGTGTCAAATTTGCACACGTGTATATAAGCTACCACCGAAAATCTATTTTAATCTAGGAAAAACCTTGTAGTATTTCTGAGTTTGGTGGGTCAAAGATTATTTTCTGATTTGTTATTAAAGTGTTTTTACTAAGCTTGAGAGAAGAACTTGTAACTGAAACCTTTTGCCTTGAGATTGATGGATTACTGATGAGTTATTTACATCATCATTAAGTTTTTTTTAATAATAGGAGTCTGGCACAGTAATAAAGTTGACAGTATATGTTTCAAAATGTTTTGCTCATCTAAAAACGTAGATTTATAGAAGTTGATCACTGCCAGCAGTGTTGGAGGGAAAGTCAAAGAATGAATGACTTGTTTTGTGTTATTATTCTTTTTCACCTGAAGACTTAAAGACAAAAAGTAATAAACAAATGTTCTTTCCACTTGTGATTTAGTTGCCTGAATGTTTTCACCTAATTTTGAAGGACCCAATCTCACGTAACATCTTGATCTGATGCATGCCAGACTGGGCGCATTCATTTAAACAGTAGATGGCACAGTTTTCCACTTCTTGTTTGCGTGCGTCAGACGAGGACAGTGTATTTCCTGGAGGCATCGTTGATTGCTTGTTTGCTTGATTGATTTAAGCATTCGCATTCACAGTACTTGAGCTATTTTGAACGTGATATTTGGCTTTGCCACAATGCCATCAAGCTGACATTTATCTGGTTTGATGTAGCATGATTGGATATGGGAAATGCTGAAATGTTTAATTGTAGGGTGCTGTATTTTCTCAGTGTAAGCTAGTCTAATCTCACAAAAAGATATGGGAACAGTAGAGAAGAATAATCAGCAGTTGAGTTTCAACCATTACAAAGAGCTTCATACCTTTTTGTTGGTACTCAACATCTAAATTTCTTTAAATAGAAAGCGCCAAGGCGTAGTCATAAATTTCAACGAGTTTTTCATTTAGCCCTGAACTAACCTCAATTACCCCCATGCATCTCTTGCCTTTTAGATTCTGTCATTAAAAGTATTGCAACCCATCGTTCAACCAGCCTCCGGGGACTCGAGATGAAAAACCTGTATCTGGGTGAAAAAAGCAATTGATTTGCTGACAGAATACCACAGCTCTGAGGAACTGGCAATTGCGATGAATAGATGAAATTACCACAGAAGCAGATTTGAGGTTTGCTTTGTTGTTACATGTCATTTGGAGCAGCTATGGGTGGCATAAGCTCATCCTGTGTACTCAGTAAACTCGTTTTTCTAATACATGCACTGTAACAATTCTTTTGTTAAGTCAAGTTAAAGGAGAAGTTCACTTCCAGAACAAAAATTACAGATAATTTACTCACCCTCTTGTTATTCAAGATGTTCACGTCTTTCTTTCTTCAGCTGTAATGACATTTTGTTTTTTGAGGCAAACATTTCAGGATTTTTCTCCATATAGTGGATGTGCCCGTGAGATCGAAGTTCCAAAATGCAGTTTAAATGCAGCTTTAAAGGGCTCTAAATGATCCCAGCCAAGGAAGAAGTGTCTTATCTAGTGAAACGATCGTTTTTTTTTCTACAAAAAAAAAATAAATAAAAAAGTTACAATTTAATTACTTTTTGACCTCCCATCTCATTTTCTCCTCCAACTTCAAAATCGTCCTACATCGCTGCAGAAGTACCGACCGACAGTGTTTACAAAGTAAACGCGCAAGGAGGGTCAAACACCCTTTACTAAAAAAGGTAAAACAGCGATGTAGGACTGATTCACCGCTATGTCCTACTGTCCTGAGCGCTTGCACAGCATTTGGCGCTTGACGTGTACGCACTCTGGCGTAGTGGTGAATCAAAGGTATAAAATGATATAAATATTGTTCAGTTTCTCGCACAAACCGATCATTTTGTCTCTTGGTGTATCCTCACGAGTCGCAGGATTTAATTTGGTTTTGTATGTGGGTTTTTTTTGTTTTTTTTTTAACTCTCGAAGATTTGGTAGCCATTGACTACCATTGACTATGAATGACAGACTGCAACGGTTTGAGTTAAAAATCTTCGTTTGTGTTCTACTGAAGAAACAAAGTCACCTACATCTTGGATGCCCTGGGGGTAAGCAGATTAACATCAAATTTTCATTTTTGGGTGAACTATCCCCTTAAACTGCATTTTGGAAGTTCAGACTCGCGGGCACCATAGAAGTCCAGTATATGGAGAACCTTCCTGAAATGTTTTCCTCAAAAAAACAATTTCTTTACGAATAAAGAGAGACATTTTTGGATGACAATTTTTAAAAATTTTTTGCATTTTCTTTCTAATTGTTTGTGAAATATACTAGCACTTTTTTTTAGTGCAGAACTGAATGTTAGCAACTTGAGTTAAACAATCCAAGTCATTTAGCTTTAAGGAAACGTCCACTCTAAATGCTGTTTCGGTTTGACAGACAGTTTTGAAAACAACTTCAAATGTGGTTATAGCAAAGGAAAAGTGTCTGTCACTGCAAAGCCATGAAATAAGGTTGTTTGGTTTAAACCACATCCTCTTATCCAACTACTAGATTCAGAAGAGTCAAAAGCATGTAATGGTTATGGATCACGATGTAGACGACGGCTTCACCGCTCTCTCCACAAAGACTTTTGTCTGGACCGCTTCACACTGGCAAGAAGATATTACTGTTTTTCCACCTACGCCGATCTCAATTAAGCAAAAATGAACACTGTCAGCATGTAGTAATTTGTACTTTCTTATGCATCTCAAATGCAAAACATTCCTCCTCAGCCACTTTAATGTTATGGAAATTACAGGTGTTTATCTTCATTGTAGAGCCTAGACAAATAGAAAAAAGTTCATAACACATTAGTGGTGCTTGCTAAGGCTGTTACTATTGTTTATGCTCAGTGTTAGGATTTGAACAAACCTCTAACCATTATTAAAGTTTCAGCACGCAGTTTCACATGTCTAAAAATTTCAGTGTTTTGCAATTTTTTTGCAGAGCCTTAATTATTTGAAGCAGAATATACAGACGATGAAGAGAGATGGAAATTCAACACCACACGCATCCGTCATAGCACTCTCATGACATGAAAGAGAAGAAATTGTTGAATAAAGTCATAATTTTTGTTTTCTTTGTGCACAAAGAGTATTCTCGAAGTTTCATAAAATTACAGTTGAACCACTGATGTCAAATGGACTATTGTAACGATGTTCTTACTACCTTTTTAGGCCTTGAACGTGGTAATTGCGTTGCTGTCGGATTTCATCAAAAATATCATAATTTGTGTTCCGAAGATGAACAAAGGTTTTATGGGTTTGGAATGACATGAGGGTGAGTAATTAATGACAGATTTTTCACTTTTTTGATGAACTATCCCTTTACTGATCTTTTTAGCAAGTCGATATCCCTCTCTCTCTCTGTTTTTTAATTAAAGGTGTTTGTCACATAATTTCTTGGCATTTTGATTTCTACTCTGACTTTAAAGCTCACCCCATGATTTTACCTTAGCTCTGAAAGCAGGTTTACAGTCTTAGATTTATTAGTCTAGCAAAGATGAAGCCAAGGTTTCCCAGCATCTGTGTCCAATATTAAAAGTACCACATGTCAGAGTGATTTGACGAAGAGCTATTTTTTTGGCATTAATCTTTTCTGCTTATTTTCACGTTATTCCTATTTCTTGCTAATTTATATTTTGTTTCATAATAAACATGTCAGTTTTGCTTAATTGTCCTAGGAAGGGTTAGGATTCCTCTTCTTGGAATTCAATTACTTCTGCAGTTATGCTTGAGTTGTTCATTTATGAAAGTTTATCAAATGCTTCTTTTGTTTTTATACACTGGATTTTATGTAATGGTGAGTTATGGTTAATCAACAGTCAAGAAATCATATGCCAGTACTTTTATGCTTTATCTTGTGATGGTGTTCCATAGTCTTTTGAGTGCTGAAAAGGGTTCGCTGGCACAGGTCAGATGTAGAGAGCAGTATTTTATTGCAGATGTCAAGGGCAGTGATTGATAAGGCAAATCCATAATGCTCTTCAGATGGACATCTTGTCCTATATGAGGGTTGGAGCTCTTCAAAGATCTAAGTTCATGCCCTCCTCTGTCTCTGATTCGTTTTGAGCCAAGATAGCAGGACTGCATTGATTTAGGCATGGCTTATGTGTCTGAAGATTCAAGATCTTCAAGAAGATTCAAGCTTTTTTACAGTCTGGTCACGTCTGCTTAACTACTAAGGTAGTCCAGGCTGAAATTGTATTATTAAATTATGCGGTTTAAAGAGGCAGTTTTTTGTGCCAAATCAAGTCATAATTTAGTTTTGCATGACAATTTCAAAAACTTACTGTAAACAGCATAAAGTTAATACTTAATACTTCCTTCCCTTGCCTTTTAAAAAAGGCAACATGAATGTTCTTCAAAGTTCCTCTTTTTTTTGTTCCATCGACCAAATGTTTGAAACAACATGAAGGTGACTAAATAATAGAGGTCAACCGATATTCGATATTGGATACCTATACCGATAAATAGGTTGGACCACACATGCCGATACCAATTAATCGACCGGTTTTTAAAATGGATACTGAATGGAAGATAAGTAGTGGTCTACTTTTTAAAAAAAAAAAAAAAGAAACGAAAAAGAAGCCTACTGAATCATACTTAGTAAATTAATAAAAATATTAATTATTAATTATATATTGATCATTACAGTTAGTTCATTGTTCATTAGTGTTAACAAAAGCAACTAGACATTTTCAAATGTCTCAGTAAATGCTGAAATTAACACTCTAATAAGGAACAATATTTCTATTCTACAGTTTTTATCAGTCTTAATGTTACAAATGAACTCATATTGTAAAGTGCTACCATTACATCAACAATCAAGCTAAAGATGGCCATCTTTAAATATCTACACAAAGGCCACAGTATTGAAATTGCATACACATGGATATTGTGTACTTTCACAATTTAATTGCTTCTATTCTAGAACATCTGTGGTTGTCTAATCAAAATATAAAAATATGTTAGTAACACAATGGGCAAAAGTGCAGCGCCGCGTCTAGAAGATCCGGTATCACACACACTTGACGCGTCGCGTTCAATTCAAGCGGCGGTCTACAAGACGTTATTTGATCACCAAACGGGCAAAAGTATACTGCTGTCCCTTCTCTACTAATGCAGCATCTAGTCAACAAATTCATCGCTTAGTAATGACATGAAAACATGCACTACAGTATACTGTACACACCGTTTCGTTGTCGATGTTTTAAATCCGCCTTTGAAGTGTCCCGCTCTGTGCAGCGCACAGTGTCACGTGTCTAAACAAATGGCAAGTGCTGTTAGTGATTTCCGCCACTAGAGGCCGCTCTCCTGCTGTATAATAAAGACTATAGGGACTTTGCTGTATAATGATGACCTTCTCAGCTGCTCCAGCAACAGACCCAACCCGGAAAAACTATCGGCATGGATTTGTGCCGATAACCGATAGTTCCGCCAATCAACTATTGCTGCCAATTAATCGGCAAAACCGATACATCGGTAAATAATGACAAAATTTTATATATACACTACCATTCAAAAGTTTGTGGTCCGTAAGATTTTTTAGGTTTTGCAAAAGAAGTCTGTCATGCTCACCAGGGCTGCTGTTATTTGATTTAAAAAATATTAAAACTTTAATATTGTGAATTTTTTTTTTTTTTTTTTTTTACATTTTGAAAATGGACAGTTTTCTACCTTAATATATTTTAAAATACAATTTATTCCTGTGATTGAATAATCACAATTTTCAGTAACCATTACTTTGGTTCTCAGTGCTACATAATCCTTCAGAAATCTTTCTAATCCTGAGATATGCGTGCAAAAAAGAGGTAAAAAAAATTCTGACCGGCAATCAGTTACTGTGACGTAAAGGACGGCCAAAGTTAACACTTACATAAATTATGAGCTTATATAAATGCCAGGGTGTGAAGCATTGCAAAATTGCAACAAAAATTAAAATTCTATCATTTACTCATCCTAATGTCATTTCGAACCTATATGAATATCTTTTGTAAAACACATAAGAAGAATGAAAAATGTTCGTGTTGCATTTTTTTTAAATGAAAAACTCATCTCTTTGAAAATAAGTTGTATTTCTCATAAAATACAATCGCATTAACAACAATCAGAACTGATCTCCTTATAAACTCTAAAACACTTTATGAAAGCATTGCACTTGCCAAAACCTCAAAAACTATTACAACCATCTCATTCACTGTAGCAAGACACTGATAACTTGTTGCTTTCAGGCATGTTTTTTCTGAAGTTTCCGTGAGTGA
The DNA here is from genome assembly GCA_019740295.1 of Labeo calbasu. Taxonomy (NCBI): domain Eukaryota; kingdom Metazoa; phylum Chordata; class Actinopteri; order Cypriniformes; family Cyprinidae; genus Labeo; species Labeo calbasu. The sequence goes on along the minus strand of JAHKKF010538724.1, from coordinate 1,069 downwards.
GAGCGCCTGGAGGGAAATACAATAAATCACGGATGGGTGAATATCACATCATTGTGAGTTCATGTGTCAAAAGCACTTGGAGGGGACCTACTTCAAGCACATGGAGAATATTAAAAGGGAATGTGTACGTTTACGGTATTTCCTCAGTCACAGCCACTGCACTGCTTATTAAATCATTCACCGAAACAGATCCTAGTGCTATATTGTCCTAATCAGAGTGAAAGCAAATACTGCTTTAGCAGTTTTCATTTTCTTCTCATTTTCTGTGCCCTCCGTGACTAGTCATTTAGCCTCTAGTCAATCAGGTGGCTGTGCTTATGAATGGGACAAGATATGGGACAAAGGTAAGCCATGGTGTTTAGGGCAGTGCATGTAACAGATTTGTTAATGGCTTCGTCTGAGAGCCTCTGCAAATCACCCTTCAATTGTAATTGGATCAGTAGCCTGACAGGTAAAGGATTAGACAAAGCCTGCTAATAGGCAGTGAGTTGCATTTACTCACAATTAGTTCTCATTTGCCTTCCAGTGTTGCAGTGACTATTAAAAGTGAGCAGTTAAATCACTTCAAAATTTCCCAAATAATGTGAACCTTTTCCTCCTTGAAGTGCTGTAGACCACCCACACACCACGCAGCTGTGATGAACTGTTCAAGGGTGAAGGTTTCAGCCTTGTTTTAAGTCAAATAATTACAGGTTGGACTCAGCGGTCCACACATGATTTGAACATGAAGCTGTCGTAATGCAACTAAAACTGAAGCAATTAAATGTATATGTATAATTTTTTGTAACTTGAAATAAAATTAAATACATCAGTTCTCATTTTAATTTAGTTTATCTTGATTTTAAAAACAGCTAAATAAAAACTATATAGACAAAAAGTCAAACATGACAAAAACACAACAAAGCTACTGAAACTAACTAGAGTTAAAATAAAGCTCCATGAAAACGTTAACATTTGTTCATTCAAAACTAGTTGTAAAATTCTGTTGCCATTTTCATCATGTCAAACCTGTGTGATTTTCTTTCTTCAGTGGAACACAAAATGAGAAATTTTTATAACACTGTTCATG
>JAHKKF010538720.1:11013-44192 GCA_019740295.1 Labeo calbasu | reverse complement strand
CCAGTCCCGAGCATTCAGGACTTCAGACTGGGAGGGTTCACCTTCCAACAGGACAATGAGCCTAAGCACACAGCAAGAGTGGCTTATAGACGACTCTGTGAATGTCCTTGAGTGGCCCAGCCACAGCATGGGCTTGAACCCAATCAAATATTTTGGAGAAACCAAAAAATGTGCATCTGCCCCCATTCAATCTGACAGAGCTTGAGAGGTGAAGAGATGAGAAGAATGGCAGATAATTGCCAAATGATGCTGAGCAAAGCTTGTAGCATCATACTCAAAAAGACTTGAGGCTGTAATTGGTGCCAAAGGTGCTTCAACAAAGTATTGAGCAAAATACTGTGAATTATTTGTTATTTATTTTTAATAAATTTGCAAATATTTCAAACAAACCTCTTTTACGTTGTCATTATGGGGGATTGTCTGTAGAATTTGGAGAAAAAATAATGAATTGAATTCATTTTGGAATAAGGCGGTAACACAACAAAATGTGGAAAAAGTGAAGTGCTGTGAACACTTTCCAGATGCACTGTAGTTCAGTTCAGACATTAAAGTGAATTTTATAAACATGCCTTAGAAAAAAAACACTACTGGTGTGCATCTTGAGACAAAACAAGGGCACTGATATATTTCAAGATCAATCAGTGCAAGTTTCTTTCAGCTCAGACTTACATTTTGTCTGGGACTAGGCTTAAGACTTGTCTGTGAAACTGGGGGATAATGTCAGATAGAGTCGTCTGAGTGAATGATTCAATAATACACACGTAAACTCAGACACTTGCTTCATTCCTTAATAAATCAAAGTTTAGAATGAAATGGTAGAATAAATGATGTCACTCAATCATAAAAAACAATCACTTTTTTAATTCCTGAATAAATCAGCATTTTTTAAATGAATTGAGTTTTGAATTGAGAAACTGAATTATTTAATAACATACACATAAATCTCATCACTTCATTCCTGAGGGTTTTTTTTAGTAAGTCGGTTGAATGACTCACTCAAAAGCCAGTGATATGCTTCATTCCTTAATAAATCTATCTTCAGAATAAAATGGAATGAATGATTCACTCACTCACTCACTCATAAAATGTAATTTGTTTAATTCCTGAATGAATCAGTATTTTGAATGAAATAGGAAAATGAATGATTCACTCTTAAAGCCAGTCACTTGTTTAGTTTCTGAATAAATCAGTGTTTTGAATAAATCGGTTGAGTAAATGAGTCATTCATTCATTAAGGCAGTTACTTGTTTAATGTCTACATGAATCAGTGTTTTAAACAAACCAACTGTGTAAATGATTTAATAATTTGTGCATAAGTGCTAGCGCTTGCTCCATTCTTACGGAATCAGTGTTCTGAAGTAAATGGTAGAATGAGTGATTCACGCACTCATAAAAACAGTCACTTGTGTAATTCCTCAATAAATCAGTGTTTTGAATAAAATTGTAAAATTAATTGATTCACTCTTAAAGCCAGTCACTTGTTTAGTCCCTGAATAAATCAGTGTTTTGAATGAATTGAAAGTAATTGATCAGTCACTCAAAAAGGCAGTCACTTGTTTCATTAATAAATGAATCAGTTCTTTGAACAAACCAGTTGAGTAAATGATATAATAATTTGTGCATAAAGACAAGCACTTACTCCATTCCTTAAGGAATCAGTGTTCTGAACAAAATGGTAGAATGAATGATTTCACTCACTTACTCATTCATAAAAACAATCATTTGTGCAATTCCTGAATGAATCAGTGTTTTGAATGAAATGGTAAAATGAATTGATTCGCTCTTAAAACCAGTCACTTGTTTAGTTCCTGAATAAATCAGTGTTTTAAATGAATCAGGTAAGTAATTGATCAGTCACTCACTCATAAAGGCAGTCACTTTCATTACAAAATGAATCAGTGTTTTGAACAAAGCAGTTAAGTAAATGATTCAATAATTTGTGCATAAAGGCAAGCACTTGCACCGTTTCTTAATGAATCAGTGTTCTGAACGAAATGGTAGAATGACTAATTCACTCACTTATAAAAACAGTCACTTGTTTAATTCCTGAATTTATCAGTGTTTTGAATGAAATGGTAAAATGAATGACCCACTCATAAAGGCAGTCACTTGTTTTATTCCTAAATGAATAAGTGTTTTGGTAAAATAGTAGAGTGAATGATTTACTCAAAGACCTGCAGAAAGAGACAAATCCCAGCACTAATACACTAACTGCCAAGCAGAGTGATACAATAAAAAAAAGAAAAACCCTGTCAAACACCAGAACCATGGTTCCCCCGTGAGACTGAATGGGCTCTGTCCTCTCTCCTGATCCTCCACTGGTGATTGGGGTGAGCGTCTGGTCACCATGAGCAAACATTCCATCTCCAGCCATCTTAAAGAGCACATCACATGTTCAAAACACAGACAGAAACTACTCAGTCGAAACTTACTCTCAGATCAGAGACAGCAAAGATGCAGTGTGAATCCTAGTGTGCCGAAAACCCCCATATTTTTCCATCTTTTTAGTCTGTGGAAGAGCAGTTATGTTTGATTGTGATTTGTGATAAATCTCTCCCCATGAAAAGCATAAGGGAATGAAATGCACAGGACAAAAGACCACTTGTATTAAGCTCTGAAATTGAGTGACAAGCTTGTTCTTTTTTTTGTTTGCATAGTGTTAATAAGGAGGTCTAACTTCTTCCCTCAAGGTGAGATTGACAGACACCTTTTGGGCAAGATGAAGCTATAGCATTTACAGAAATGTTGGGTTTTGTATGCCTTGTTATTCATCACTCACTGTCATTCCGGATGATGTGTTTATTTCCCTGATAATAACACTGTTATTTCAGGATTCTGGCGTGATTAAACTAACCTTTGGGTATTTGAATGACAATTGGGGAACTGCGGGTTGATCACACACTTAGTAGAGCATTGAAACTGCCTATTGTGGTTCAAGCTGACAGCAGTCTGTAGCATGGTAACTGAGTGCTATCACCATGGTGACAAATAAACCTACTTACAAATAAGTGGTGTTCAAAATATCGGTGCCTAATGAAATTATTAGAACTCAGTTAGCTTTAGTTTGCTACTATGGATCTTTTTTATTATTATTACAAAGAATCAGTACCTATAGTTTCCATACATGGTTCTATATATGTAATTACATATACACAATGTTAAATGTTATATTCATGTTCAGATAAAGTAAACAACATGCTATCATTAGCACACTGGTTCTTTACTGGTATTGTCTAATTTTGCAAACCAGCACAGTGGCAAAAATGTCTTTAAAAACTGCACAGGCCAGCAAAATGTTTGTCTTTTATTTTTAGACTGTTTTGTTAATAAGTTATTTGCATATAGAATTGTTTTTTTATGCTATTCACATCCCTGCCAGAACACACCTGTGACCCATTTTTGGGTCGTAAGCAAAGAACCACTAATGAAACAGATGTTTATTTATTTATTTATTTATTTTTTATTTTTTTTATCTAAAGTGATTTACAGTAGCCTATTCTTATTATAGTGACATCATTTATAAGCAAGTACCTCAGTCATTGTAGTTCAATTTTATGAGGTCGTTATGGACACCACCTCAAAGACTGATTCTTCGAGTCTTTCTTTTTTCTTCTTGTTTAGACCATTTCTCATTTAGAAACAAAACTCATCCGTTTCTTGTGTAAGATGGGTTAAAACGGACAAGAGGCAGTTGCACGTACAAGTAAACTGGAGCGATAGGCACTGTCGGCTAAATCAGCCACCTCTCCAAATGACCCTAAACAAGTGTCCTTCTATTGATTTTCTCCCTGAAAAGATTTAATCAGATAGTTGGTGAGATTGGAAGAGGACAAAAACCCCTGTTTAACCCCATTGTTGTATCCTTCAGTTATCATTCAATCTCCTTTATCTTCACAGGAATTTCACTTGCTCTAATCAAGAAGAAATATAGGAGTTAAACATTACAGAACAGAAAGAAGTGTACATTTTCTACAAGGGAATTATTGCTTTGGATTTTATATATATATATATATATATATATATTTTCTTATTTATATATTTGTTTGTTTCCAAAATACTTAGCAAATCTGATAAAACCTTTATATGATGTTAGGAATCCTGCAATGGCCTTGAGTAGTCACTATATTTTAATAGTTAAATGTGAGGCTCACATTTTATAATTTAAAATACACAATGCGGTGTAATATACTTAATTCGTGATAATCAGACCATGGCTGTTTACATAAAAAAGAAATGCTCTGTTAGTTAAGTCAGCCAGAGTCAGAGAAACAAGGATACTCTCTTCTGTGCAATAACCATTATAACATAATACATGTCAAGCAGCAGGTCAAGATTGTAATCAGCATATAAAATCAGCCAATTATACCAAGCTGCTCTAATTTGTCACAATAATTTAAACGGATATATAGAATGAGAGAGCCAGAGCGAGTGTTGAATTCTCAGAAGAGTTCTGACATGTGGTATATGTCATATATTAATCATCAAGAGCAATGCTTTTTTTTATAACTTAACATCTTGCATATGGTTAAAAGCCTGCCAAGGAAACTGTTTGACACAACTGAACTGAGACTGTCTTTTTTAATACTTTGTTCTATTATACTATTTTACTCTCCAAAAAAAAAAATCTGAAGAACAAAACAGCTGCTTATTTTAAATTGAAATAAATATACTCCTCCACCCTTTTCCCCTTCTTCATACTACTGCTTGAGGGACCTTAATTGCTCTTTGATGTCAGCTTGAATTCATGGGTCATTTTACTACAGATCAGTAGTGCAGAAGTGAGCACAAGGAAATTTTTCACCAGTAGGTTGGATGAACAAGAGGATTCATGGAAAATTACGTGCTATGGGAAATTTGAGTTTATAAATTCTATTTTTCGTTTGTATTGGTAGTGAGATTAATATACACATTATAATGATGAATTATGTTTTATGAAAATTAAGAGTAGTGTAATCCTACAGAAACAAAAACATGTTGAATCTTTTCACCCCCCTCCCCTCCATTTCAGCTGTAATGCATAAAATATTTTCAGAACTTCAGACCCTTATTGAAAGACTGGAAAGGGGGAGATAGAGAGGCCTCAGGCGTTTCCTATCATTATGGAGAAAATAGTTTTCTGCTTATCTGCAGGGCTAAAGCAATTATCGTACCACAGTTTCTCCTCTGGCCACATTATGTTCAAACAGTAACATTAAAAACTACTCCCCTATACTGACCCCCACCTCCCCTCCATCCCAAACACAAAACAACCAGACAGCATCCCTTGCTTGTGTACCAAAGCATGACCTCATAAAACGTCTCATGGGTGTCTCAGGCCTGTTGTTTTAATCTGGTATGCAGGACACATAGGAGGCTGACGATTTGCCCTTGCTTACCCACTCAGGTCCAGAGTTTGCACAGGTGACTAATTGCTGAGGAAAAATGGTAATTTAGAGACTGGTGATATCTCCATTGAGCGCAGCTGTGTTTGCTGGAAAGTTCCTGCATAGACGTGGATGTTTTTAAATATCTTCACAAAATCAGGGCCACATTCATCAAATGGTTTTATTCTTGTTTTCGTGATCTATTCTTGTAATGCAAGGCAAAATCCAATACTGATTTTTGTATTGTTATCATTATGATGGGATGTTGTTTCCCAGTCTGTGACTTATCCTCTGCTTCATACAGTGTGTTTTTATCCTTACTCTATCTATCTATCTATCTATCTATCTATCTATCTATCTATCTATCTATCTATCTATCTATCTATCTTAGGCTCATTGGTGATACATGCCTCTACATTTCTGCAAAACTGAGAAAAAAAGTACCTATATGTACGAATCGCGTATGAGTGTGATTTCCAGTTGAAATGAACACTAGAGGCAGTAAAACTCAGACAACTTTTGTTCCTTTTTCACACAAAGTCTGATTTACAGGTACAGAGTTTTGATTAATAAAGCCTCATTTTCACACAATTACTTGCAGAGTATCGTTATAATTTCAAAACAAATCTAACATACTGTGCAATCTGAAAACTGATACAGCTTCATATGCATGAGTTTTCTAATTTAATAGCTTTGCTTGGTAGCTCATGCGATATGGCGCTATCTATCTTTCTTTCTTTCTTTCTTTCTATCAGTCAGTGTGGAAGATTTCAGTGTGAATGTGTGAGACTTCAGGAGGAGAACAAAGTGAAGTTACACAGGACCTTAAATTTCCACACGTTTATTACCCCCGGGTCCAGTGGACCCAAACATTTTTCTTGTATGTAATATAAATGTGTAGGGGGGTTTACAGTGTGTGGTCACTGAAAATTTGTTCTGATGTTCCTCACAGAAAATGAGCCGAGGTCAATGAGTCTGAGTTTGAAAAAAATAATTAATTGTATCATTTTTCTTTGGATAAAAAATGAAAACAGGTCCCACAGACCTGAACAACATACAAGGGTTAAAGTGAAAACATGACAGTAATGGATCAAACTTACATATGTACATATTTATGTACATACAAACTTTAGAATGTGATGCCTCCTCGTGAATAATCACTTTGGATGTAAAATAAACTGATTTCAAAATATGACTTTCCAAAAAGAAAAAAAAAAAAGGTTTCTTGGCTCAACTTGCCCCCAGTGATGGGTAAGTTGAGCTTTGGGAGAGGGTAAGTTGAACCAGATGGAGTTAAGCTGTTCCACTAATTATACTGAAGTATAACTGAACATTTTCACCTCATGCTATATCAAAAGAAGAGGAATCCAATAAAAATTAGAGATTCCTGCCTAAGCTCAAGAACCTGGGTTGACTTTAAGGGCATTTTTATCGCTAAGGGTATTATTATCGTTAAAACAAACAAAAAAAAAAAAACTGACCTTATAGAGCTGGGTTAATAGAACCCAACATCCCACTTATAAATGTTGTAGGGAAATACAATTTCATAACTTCAATGGCCTATTTAAAATCTTAAACAAGGCCTATTTAAAAATTTCCAAACCAAATCATATCTAAAACAAAGGACAAGGAACAAAATCAAAAATGTTTGGTCTAAAATTAATCAAATATCATATAGAGTTACAGTAAAATAATACTTTATAATCATAAGAATGGTACTCCAGGACTTATTATCCTGACTAATTATCCCACTCCTACCATTTGAACAAACTTGTATCATCCAGCAGTTTAGAGCTGACATCATGCTAACATTATAGCCTCATATTATAATGTCCTAAAGGACAAACACACATGATATTTTTTCAAAAAATGCTTTTTTTTTTTTTTTTAATTTAAATGTAGTTAGCAATTATTCCATGGGCCTTTCTCCATCGCAGGGTGAGTAAAACTCTTCAATATGTATGGTCATATGTGTGAGGTCAAACACAATATGTGTGGTCATATCACCAGTTTTGTTTAAGGTTGTCTAGAAATAAGGGGTGGCTCAACTTCCCCACAGGCTCAAATCATCCCACTCTCCCCTACCATCAAATGTGAAGTGTCACCCAAGAAAATTCTGTAAATATCAGTTTACAGTTTTTTACTGTGAATAGATGACTTGTTCTTTGTTCTATTTTTTTTTTTTTTTTTTTTTTTTTTTTTACATCTAAATATGCTACATTTATTAGTATTTTACTATTTATTTAATTTATTTGATCCACTAGATATATCTGGTTGGTTCCATTACAGTTTTTCCCTGTTGTGTATACAAGTATGTTTATGATTATAATAATAAATTCAAGTACAGCTAAAATAGCTGGAAAAAGCCTGAGACACATTTAAGTTACAACTGTCTTGATCTTACAGTAAAAATTATAGAGACTTCTAGTTTTTCTTGTGCTCATCTTGATCCTCCATCTTACACAGACATGCATATAGCAAAAAAAAGTTTAGCTTTTAAATGAATGCCCCCTGAGATAGTTAAATCCAGCGCAGAGATCAATTTTTTCACTTTCTGCATTTTGATTTGGCCTTTAATGTTAGCTTTAAGTTTTAAAGGACTGATAAACAGATTCGGAAAATGCATAACTGAAAGACATACTGTTTTTGCCTCTCGTGGTAAAGCACTTACTGTCTCCCTGTGGAACGCGAAATAAGGGCAGTCTAAGGGGATTCCTGTCAGTTTAGAAGAGCAGCTTTTAAAACACCTGACATGTTGTGATGACATACTCTGTTCACTTTTGCATCAACTTTCTCTCAGAACACTGAATGTTTCTCCTTATTGCATTCTGAGGGCTGAAGCCAGGTGAAATAGAGGCACAGAAGTGGTGCCAAATTTGATAACACTATGGCAGATGGCTGTGAGGGACCACCATGCCAGTTTTTTGTGGGACCCAGTGTGCAGAAAATCCTTTTTGTGTACAAAATGACACAGCATGTTGAACATCTGCCGAGAGCAAAAATAAATAAATAAATAAACCGATACATAATAACATACGATGGCGATGTAGCAGGCCAAGTTAATATCTTATGAGCGTGTGTTGTTTACTGTCTCTGTGTTTGACATCTCAGACACGAAGAGCTAATTTCTGATCAGTTTTCTCACATTGCAATGTTTAACTTTGTCAGATTCAGACTTATTTAAGTAAACGTAATTCTCTTCGCCATTGCTCACGCACGTTCTCCGTCTGCCAGAGAAGGACTGGCTGACTTGTATAAAGGAAGGCCTTGCTGAACAGAAAGCACTTGCTGCCTCTGCTTTATCTTGAGAGCACAGAGGGTTTACTAATTAGAGTGTCTTTTGGAGAGAGACGGTGAGCCGAAACAGAGGATTGCGATATAGCCCTTGACGAACGGCCTCATCGGTATTTTGATGATTACCCAGCTGCCTATTGGTTGCATGTCAGGCGGTATGCGAAATCAAAATGACGTTTAATTTGCAGTTACATGACTGATATTTTAATTATCCTTCCACATCTGTCACAGCTCTCTGGCATCTTTATGCTTCCCTGATAAAACAATAATGCATAGCCAATCTGGAGATGATTGTAATTTGGAGACGGGTGCACACCTCCTTCTGATAAGAGAAAAAACAAAAAGCAAGACAGAAAAAAGAAACATATTTTTCTTCCCTCTTTTTATCACCCTTCATCCTCATTAAAATAACATCATACAGAGTATATTTGCCCTTTGATGGCCCACCAATACAAATCTGTACTTAAATAGAAAATCTGCTTTGTTCCAGTGCTTCTCTGAACCTACGGGCCGTATTTCAGAGCTGGTGGCAGATGGCACAAGTTATGCTGACACTTTATTATGTAACGTTTAGCAGTGGAGAGTGTACAAAGTAAGCCAGAGCAAAGTAACTACATCAGTAAACCCATCAAATGCAGCCCAGCCGTCTCTGTTATTAAAGATATATTGGCATGTATTATTCTTTGAAGATATTGCACATTTGAAATTTTTATTTCATCATAGCCAATGACAACACTTTATAATGATCTGGAATGCCAGGAATGTGCTTTTGATATAACACTTGTAAGAATAAAACATTCTGGTCAAAACAAGTGGCTGGCTGTTCAAATGCATTTCTGAAGTTGCCCTGTCCTTCATTCATCAGAGACAGAGAGCAGGACATGTTCATTCCCCATCTTGTGCACTGAATTCTTGAAAGATTGAAAATAAGTCTATTGCCTGTTAAAGAGAAAGAGGACGGCTGAGGGACAAGTAGGAAAGAGGGACATAGAATTCTTTATGAACCCTTTTTGCAAAGCAATTTGAAGTTTTCTGTATGATGCCAACTCTGGAAAGTTTTATTTGGGGATTTTAGTAGCATGCATGAGACCCAGTTGTAATCTATTCCCACAAACCCATGTGCTGTAAAATTTACATTCTCAGGGAGGCAAGGTCCTTTAGATCATGATATAAACTTGACATGAGAGTAGCAAACAAACAAGTGGAACCCCTACAGAGGAATATTTGATAGGTCTATGTTGCATTTACGGACAACAGCTGTAAGATGGCACCTGATGACATCATTAAAGGAGACATTGGATGCAAAATTCACTTTTACATGGTGTTTGCATATAAATGTGTCCTAGAAGCTTGTGGAGACAACCACCCTTCAGTGATAAAAGTCCATTCACTCCTTTTTTTTTTAATCCCCAAAATCTAAACAGTCTCAATTATCAAGCCAGTTTGATTTTCTGAGCAGTATGATGTCATACTCTGCAATTTTCTCAGCAGTCGAGCAGCTGTAGCGACAACGATATCTTGTAAGCAATGCAGATGTTTTGTTGTTGAATGTAAAAGTGAACATAAGCCCAGTTTCACGCCGCAAGCGTGAGCGGCGTGCTGGCAGACGCTGTCGTGATGCTGTACAAATGCTTCCAGTGTAAATACTCTTGCAATTCTGTAGCTGCAGTGACAATGAAGTTATGCTGACGTGAAGCTGACATGAAGCTCAAGCTTGTGGTGTGAAACAGGCATAAGATTCATCATTTTCTCCCAACATCAGAGCCACTGTGTACGCAGTGGATTTGTTTTGTTTTTGATGGTAACGCGTCACCAAATACACAAAAGAAAAAAACTGAAGAGAGGGGCGGGGTGAGCAGAGCTCATTATCATTTAAAGAGACATGCACCAGAACAGAACGCTTTGAACAGAGCTGTTTTTGACTAGGTAAAAAGGGCCATTCAGGAATTTTAACCAAGTTGCATTTCATGAAGACCCTAAAGAATCATATCAGCTTGTAGAAAATGGGCATCCGATGTCCCCTTTATGGACGGTATGATTGTTCATATGTATGGCAGACCTAAGGTCACGCCTTTTTTTCTTATAGTCTAGTTACTAGACAAGTTCCTCCTAAAGGTCAAGAATGTAAACTAGGGCTGCAACGATTCCTCGATTCTATTAGAGTATTAGATTTTAAAAAATCCTTGATTGCATTTTGCCCGTGTCAAGTAATCGGCAAAATACCGAAAGTGGCATATTCCACATATTAAACACATTTAAAAATCACAATAAAACATAATGCTATTAAGAATACATAAACGGTACGGTTCAGTTAAATAAATATATGCGATGCAGGTTTAATATATGAGCTTTAATTGTTTACATGTGTGTAGGTTACGTTTGTGCATCTCAGAACGGCTTCGTTCACAGGAAATGCTGCTACATGAATTATCATTTAACTTGCATGTGTGGAGTGTCTCTACCTCCATCTATGCATGTTGTTGTGAGTTTGGGTTTATCTAAGAACTCAGCGTGAACTATTTCATCAGATTTGTAAGGTAAACCATTTATAAACCTACACAAACACAAGAGAATACATCCCTATCTTTGTCAACATGCTAACCGAGTTTAAACGTTTTCATGTCCACATATTCAAAAGAATTACAGTGGTTTTCTGTCATAAAAAATGGCCAAATGTTAAAGATTAAGTGGACATTTGAATGAAATGTTGTTGAGTCATTAATAAATGGATTAAATCGTGCAATAAAATGTAAAAACAATTGACATGCCGTTGGCGCCCTCTGCAGTCATTTGTTATAATGCATATTGTACATTAGCTCTATTGTTTATAATACATTATGTATTTTAACAGGTTTGTTCAATAAGACCATATGATTTCTTGTTTTTGATACTTTATTTGAACTAATTATTATTGCCTGATTGCTATTATATATGTATTTTATGTCATTTTAAAGGCTATTGTTCACTTAAGTCTATTTTTATTACTACAAATAATAATAATAATAATTATTATTATTATTATTATAATTATCCGATTATTCGATTAATGATCAGAATAATCGACAGATTACTCGATTATCAAAATTGTCAGTGACAGCCCTAATGTAAACTGCTTCAAGCATACTAAAATAACACGCTTGCATAGTTTGAATGGGGTGAGTCCAACAGCCACAAGGTTAGACATCTGATTACAGCAGATGATCTTTGTCTTGAAACGTTCGTGATACAACTGGAATGTGATGCATCGTTAAATTTTGCATTAATATAGTTCTATCATGACAACTATTTAAAGATTTTAGCATGGTTGTGGATGTGACAGTGTTAATGTATATGGTCTTGGCGAGATAGATCTGCTACGCTGCTGAATTCCTGCTGGTGCTGGTTATTGCTGTCATTGTAGACTATTGCTGCTGCTGCAAAGCAAGTACAGGAACTTACTTCTGCCAATACATATGCAGATATGTGGCTCTGAGTATTCAAGACATAACTGCAGCTGTACAAATAGCATATAAAATAACCCACAACAAATGTATACAGGTGGAGCTGGGGAAGGTGAAAGGGTTTTTGAGGAACTCCGAAAGCATGCTGCGAAATGCTCTAGTGAATGCTAACCAGCCATTTTAATGTAAAGCAGCAAGCTCATTGGCTGCATATGCAACATGAACCAGTCAGCTTGTGCTAAGTAGTTCAACGCTGTAAATACCGGTTTGCGGTAAGGATCGAGTTTCATGACAGAACTTGGCATTTGAGTTAATAACTGCAAGTAAAATGTGGTCCCTTGTAAAAACAAACCAAAAAAAGAATATATATTTTTTTGAATACATTATTTTTTAAGTATATTTTATTTAATCTGAATGTAAATATCACATCACTAAGGAGACATTTGGACTCACACACAAAAGACTTTGTCTCTTTAGTTTAAATTCATAATTATGTGAGTCCGCTTTTTTTTTTTTTTTTGCACAAATACAAAAATTGTAATAACTGGCAGTTGAAAAGATAACGGCAGACTTAGAAGGGCTGAGAAATGTCATAAAACGTCTGGGTTAATGTAGTGTGACTTGAGTGGGCTCATTTAAACATGTTAACAGTTGAAGTTACTTGACTTTGCTGATGACAGAGACAAGCACTCGGATGATTAGCTGCTGTTCTTCAACAGCAGACTGATACGACAAGACAGGATGCAGGGTATCGCACACTTTACATTAAATATGCACATGGCAAATGAGGTTTAATAAAGGAGCATTCATTGTCAAGTGGGTGACGAATGTATTAGAATAATAATCAGAATTCAACAGAGAAAGGGGAAGGTTTTATTTAACACCTTTTAGGTGGCCTGCTTACTTTGTTTGGGATCATTAGTTTAATCTCAGCAAGAATATATATTCCTTTCATGTCCTCCGTGTGCTGTTTCAATATGTTTTAATGGACCTGGATCAAACCCATGTGATTTTATACATGCAGCAAATAAGGACTATTTTCAGTATTTTTCATTGCATGAACATGATTGCAGAAAACTGCAACAGATGAGTGTGAGATGCAGAGTTTGCATGCGCTGTATCCACCTCCTTATATGGTGTTGAGTGCACTGAGCTTCCTGGCTTAATGCAAAAACGGATTGCCAATGTTTCATGGTAAACTAGCAGAAGGAAAAACTTTGTCTTTTGGGGAAGATGCTTAGCATTGCAGTTTTTGCACTCAAGTCTGGAAATCTCATATATCTTCTTTATTTTCCTATGTTCTGTGACAGCAAGTCCATACCAGAGGCATTTTTTATGGAAATATATAGGCAAAAAAAAGGAAAAACTCAACAGATGGAAAGATTAATGTATGTTAGGGAGTGAAAAGAAGAAGGGTTTTTATTCCACAAATGCACAATTTCTTGCTCAGTAACCTGCTTCAAGATTACATAGTGCAGTGAATCCCTGCAATTGTCTTGAAACATTTTCTCAGCTAAACTCAATCATTTTTGCCTCGGCTCGTCCTCATATGAGACCCATGGAAAGAAATTCATGTACAAATAAACATTCACAGATATTTGTAAATAGACTATTGGATGTTTTGTATGCTCTTATCAATGGAAGAACGATTGTAGCATTTTCTGTAAGAATATACTGTTCAACACAACTCTATTTTGTGTGTGTTTGCATTCTTATCAGCGAGTAGCGAGTAGATAAATGACACAATTCCGTCTCAGTACACACACAGAATGAATAACAGAATATCATGACCCAAGTCTCAGAGCAGGAAGATCTCTCTGACTGCACAGAGCTCTTTGCACTGTCCGAATGATCTGCTGAACAAACCGGCCCGTCTAAGCACGGGTGAGGAGACGGCCCCTTTCTGTGATGAATCTGGCCGGTTTCTCAGTGAATCATAGGAAGCAGATTGGCCCTGCCAGCCTCCATACAGGCAGAGATATTTCAGCCTCCTATCATCACTGTAGCGGCAGCAGATGTTTGAGCCCCTTTGCCTCATTCATCCATCTGCCCACTGCTTTGTCAACCTCAGATGCTTCTTTTTTCTCATCTTGAGTGTTTAAGAGATACAGGTGTGTATTGTATAATTTCTTAAGAATTTTAAGTAGTTTGAGGTGTATAGAGATGATCTAGTTTCAAGATTATGAGTAAATGTGTAAAGTTTTAAATGGCATTTGCAATGCATGATGAAAACATGGCATCTTGTACATTAATATTGTACTGTGCAATGCTTGTTTTTATGTTCTTTAATTTGATGAATTGTTATGATTTAGGTCAACTTTTCATAATTCCGATGTTATAACAGAGCACGCCACGTATTTTCTTTGCACAAAAACAAACTCTTCTGTAATTGTCAACGTTGAAAAAATAACTATAGCCTAAATAAAAGTATAATACACTTTTCCCCCACTAAAATTATTTGTCTTCTAATTATTTTTCAGACCAAATTCACAGAATTTAGTTGTATTTTTTTCTTGAGTTTATTTGATTTTCCTCGAGACATTGATCAATTTCAGGTTCCAACTCTTAGGTTTAGTTTGTTTTATTGTATAGGCCTACTTTCTAAAGGTGTAAGGAGTGTAGTATCTCAAAAGGACTGATGCATAAAAAAATATCTTTCTCAAGCAGTCACTTTTAATCAGTGTAGTTCCTTGAAAGTAAATAATCTGAACGGGTATGTTTGATTGAGAACATTTCTTAATATTAAAGTCTGTGTAAAGCAATATTAAATATGTGTTCTGAGTTTGTCGCATCACAGAAAAATGTGTTATTAACCACCCCACCAAAATGAAATGATTAAAAAAAGGGCAAGTAAATAAAATAAGCGTCAATATGCCACGAGTTGGGAGTTAGAATGTGTTGGGTGTCCAAATCTTGAAAAGCAAACATTCTCACTCCCAACTCATCACTTATTTGACGCTTGGTCAGGACACTTTGACATCACTTTCTGATGCACAGGACATTTAGAAATTCTACTGACTATAAGAGTCTTTTTGCAACTATATATCAACTAATTCTCATTAATTTGCAACTACATGTCTACTAACTCTCAGAGCAGACTGTTAGGTTAGGTTTAGGATTAGTAGAATAAGTTGACATTTGCTTGCAAAGTTTAGAAGAGTGTTAGAAGATATTAAGCAGACAGTCTATTAATATTTTAATGACTAGTTGACATGCAGTTGCAAAGTTACTTACTGTTAGTAGAATGTCTAAAGTGGATTAGCAAAATAACGTGTTACCCATATATGTTGGGTGTGATTTTTCAATGTAAACACTCACAACAGTTTTATTTATATTACACTTTACACATTTATGAACACGTAACCCAACCCCTGCCCTTAAACCTAACCATTTCTCAATAAAACACAGAATATAATAGGCAAATACAACTACAGTAATTTATTTATTGATTTTTTTAATATGAGCATTCCAAGTCTTCCCAGGCAAAATGCTTGATTTGTGAGAAGAACAGATGCGATTGCCCTCTCGGTCCGCCGCAAAGCTCATCCTGCGTGCTGCAGTCTGTGCGCAAATTCAGAAAATGCAGCCAGAAGAAGCCTTATGTCAGCCTTGGTTGTGAACGGGAGTATCTTTTTGAATGAGATGTGAGCGTGTTAACAGCGCAGGATCATTCTTACCCTCTTCTTTGCATAAAGATATTGTATGGCTTTAGAAGACTCGGGATTCAACAGGACTTGTTTGTAATACTTCTGCAATAAATACCTGTGACTGTATTTATATTTGCCGGTTATGTCTTATATTGTTCAGAAGTGGGTAGGTTTAGAGTAGGGGTGGGGTCAGGTGCGCCAATGAAAGTATAACTTTATAGAAAATTATTTATATTTCTATGCACGCAAACCATTAAATTAAAGCAAACAACTGAAAACAGCGGAGGACCCTGCACGTCGAAAGGTGATGCTAAAGGGGTACACTGTACTTTAAAAAATGACACTACAGGGGACCTGACCAAGCGTCAATATTTGACAAGTTGGGAGTGAGAACGTGTTGCAAAAAGCAGTATTCTCTGCTCTCAGTTGTTAGTCCACTGTCTGCGCTGAAACCATTGCCACTCGCGGGAAAGTTGCCACCTCTCTCGACTCTCAAATACCGCCACAACCTGAATAGATGCTCCCTCTAGCAGCTTAATTGGATTTACAGTCATACAACAGGTAATATGCATTTATGCACAAATGTGCAAATAAGAATGATTTAGAAATGTACAGTTTATGAATACTCAGGATTAACTGTAAACCCCAGGGAAATTATGAGTAGTGCGAAATGTGAAACAAAATAACCCAGGATTCCTTTTACCTGGAGTTTAGAACGACCCAGGGATAACTATGTGAAAAGCTCTAATTAATACTAGCTCATAAGAGTCAGGGAATGAGTACTGAATAATACTTATGACTATATGAAAATATGTGTTAAACTTAAGTATTACTCAGATTTGGGAATTCACTCTGAGAGAAATGGTCTTCTCCAAAGAGCCACAATTTTATGCGTACCACAGACATTCTGAAGTTCTAAAAGCAGCGTACAAAGGGCCTTTCTCTTTACATCACAGTAGAGGCTCCAGCCTAGCTTTTGGTGAACACATAAATTGGCCCGCCACATCAGTGCTTCATCCTAAAATTTCCGCATTTATATTCAAGTAGCTTATGTTGAGAACTTCTTGAAATATATGTACTCGACCCATTGTTTAACAGCCTGCTGTAGAAAAAGCACATTCTGTGTACTTTGGTGGAAAAGGAGAGGCAACTAATTGGATATGCCAACTCTGATGAGTTCAAAGAAGTGTTAATTACTCTGATATAAACAAGATTATGAAGTCCTGCTGAGAGCCCCCATCCCTATCACTCAAAGCACAGCTTCTTTCTTCCTCTGAGGACAGATATAAAGGACTAAGGAGTATGGAAAAGAGATGGAATGAGGGCAGAGAGAGAGACAGTAAATTAGGCAATAAAAGAACAATTTTTTTCACACAAGGGTGTGGAATGAGACCAGTCCAGCTCTGTTCAACTTACGCATTCATGAGTTAGCAGTGCTTCTGGAACAATCAGCAATTCTGCAGTGAAATTTCCCCACTATGCAGACAACCTGATGATCACAGGAAATCAGATACACCTTCACGCTGGGAAATTCTGCCCTATAACATACTCCACTCTTTGACTACCTTAAAAATCAGTGAGTCAGGAGTGGTTGGTCTGGCAGTGAATGCAAAGAGAGATGCCTTACCAGCTTTGAGCTACAGGAAAATTCACAGAGATTCCAGCCACAATATATATGTTGTTAAAACAAAAATAAAAACCCGAACAGAAAGGGTGACCTGGCAGAATATTTCTACATGGTCAGAGATACAAACACATAGACGGATGATGTAAAGTACAAGCTCACTGATCACAGCAGCAGAAACAGACAAAAATGGCTTCAAAAGAAAGTGTGCGCTCATTGCGACACTGGTTAGGTTCAGTCAGAGACCTGCTTTCTGCTTCACTCTAATAAGTTTAGGAATATAAGAGACAGAAATACTTCAAAAACTCTGAAACTTCATTTTCCAAAACTGTGAAAAAAAGATCAAATGTAGGTGTTACTGGGGGAGGACAGTCAAGCATCTGTTGCAGCAAAACTCATATTTGAGCTGCACACCCTCACTGCTTTGATCATCATATTCAGGAGTTGTCTGTATACATCTAGAAGCTTAACATTGATGTTTTATTGTTTTATTGACTTTTATTTATTTTATTTTGTTACTGCTTAGTTTGCATATAAAAAGGTAACTTCACTGATTTTCAACCAGATTTTCATTACTGCAATATAAGTAAATAATAAGTAAATGAACAATGTGTATTACCTGCATCGAGACATAACACCCACACTGTCTGCCGATCTCATGTTAGTCTTGAGTACCGACAGAGTCGTATTACATCCTTCATATCTCCTGAGAGTCTTTAGTTTTATTAGATTTCTAAAAGAAAAATACAGTATACCGCTTAAAGGATAAGTTCCAAAAAAAAAAAAATCCTGATAACTTACCCCCATGAGACCCAAGATGTCTTACTCTTAATATGCAAAGAAATTAAGGTTTTTGAGGAAAACATTGCAGCTTTTTTCTCCACATAGTGGATTTCAATGGTGCCCAACAAGTTGAAGGTCCAATCTGCAGTTTCAATGCCACTTCAAATAGCTTTAAACGATCCCAACCGAGGAATAAGTTATCTAGAAAAACAATTTCATTTTCTAACAAAAAAAATTAAAATGCATATGCATGTTAACCAAAAATGCTCATCGCGACGTAGGTGAAAATACCAACCCAATGTTTACAAAGTTGGAGGTGAACATGAGATCGAGTTTTTCCAATCATTTTGCTAGATAAGACCCTTATTTCTCAGCTGGGACCATTTAGAGCCCTTTGAAGCTGCACTGAAACTGCAGTTTGTACCTTCAACTTGTTGGCCACCATTGAGGTCCACTATATGGAGAAAAATCCTGGAATGTTTTCCTCAAAAGCCTTAATTTCTTTGGGATTGAAGACAAAAACATGAACATCTTGGATCACATAGGGGTGAGTAAATTATCAGGACATTTTTATTCTGGAAGTGAACTTCTCCTTTAACAGTCGTGGGTGGAGCTAAAGAGTCACAAGAATGCAAAGTTTTTGCGTAGTGATCGTCTGCAAGTTGTAACATTGACATAAATAATTCCCTTATATGATTAGTTCACTTCCAGAACAAAAATTAACAGATAATTTGTCATCCAAGATGTTCATGTCTTGTCATCCAAGTTGTCTTTCTTTCTTCAGTTGTAAAGAAATGATGTTTTTTGAGGAAAACATTCCAGGATTTTTCTCCAAATAGTGGACTTCAATGGTGCCCGCAAGTTTGAATTTCCAAAATGCAGTTTAAATGCAGCTTCAAAGGGCTCATAAAGAAATTAATATTTGTACACATTTTAACCACAAATGCTGTCTAGCTTTGCGTTGCATTGCGTATGCGTATTGTGTGCACTCCCGTTCAAGACAGTTAGGGTAAGTCGAAAAACTTCCATCTCATTTTCTCCTCCAACTTCAAAATCGTCCTACATCGCTGCAGAAGTACCGACCGAGTGTTTACAAAGTGAATGTGCAAAGAAGATCAAATGCCCTTTACAAACAAAAGGTAAAACAGCGATGTAGGACGATTTTGAAGTTGGAGGAGAAAATGAGATGGGAGTTTTTTTTGACATACCCTAACTGTCTTGAACGGGAGTGCACAGAGTATGCATGCACATAGGATAAAAAATGTATAATTTATTTATGAAAATGACTGATCATTTCCCTAGATAAGACCCTTCTTTCTCGGCTTCATTAACAGCCCTTGGAAGCTGCATTTAAACTGGATTTTGGAACTTCAAACTCAGGCACCATAGAAGTCCACTATATGGAGAAAAATCGTGATATGTTTTCCTCAAAAAACAGTTTCTTTACGACTGAAGAAAGAAAGACATGAACATCTTGGATGACAAGGCGGTGAGTAAATGATCTGTGGGTTTTTGTTTTGGAAGTGAACTTCTTTAAGGCTGGGTTCTTTGGGAAGCAGAACAAGGTTATCTTTCCCTCACAACCAAAAACACTTTTTTGGCAACACTGTTCTTCTTTTCCTGTGCAGTGCTGACGCTGTAACCCGAATGAATGGTAATTGTGTGTACACACCAAAAGCAAATTTAATTGTTCGCGTGAGCGACATGAAAAGCATCTTGTGATAACACAATGAAAATATGCGCTTTGTTTTTGGTGCACATACCATAACCCAAATGGTTGTGTGGTCACTTCTCTCTTCCGAGAGAAGTGACCAGACAAGGAATTGCAGCCTTTATGACTTCGTACAGAGCCATACTCGAAAATAAAAAAACTTCCTGTAAGAGCAATTAGTAAATTTTATGGGTTTGGCATCCAGTCTCATCCTCGTCCAGCTATTTTTAGATGTACAAAACAGCTTGCTTTGCTGCTTGATATTGCAAATTAGTGTGTTATACCATGTTATTTTAATGTAATATCTTAATTATGAACACACTGGTTTGTAGTGTAGACAGTTTTACCATTTTCTGCATGTTGTTATTCTTCTCATTATTTCCCTATAGCGGCTAATGAACTGGAAGTCTCACTGCTTGTAAGCAGTCAATTACGCCCTTAACATGTACTGAGAAAAGCTAGAGGCCAGCTACTAGTCACTGAGATGCACAAGTGCAAGAAAAAGCCCAAGAGGACCAAATCCTAAATGAAACAAATCCTGGTGAAGATAAAGCAGGCATGGCTCCTTGAAGCATAAAATGTTAAATAGAAAAAAAAAAAATAATAATACAAGCACGTAAAATGGAAGTAATCGAACAGAGTGATTGTGCATTCACTAGGGGAGTGGCCCGGAGGGTGACCCGGGGCGCTGTTTTCCGTCTTTCTACTTTTGCCCGGAGGATGACTCAGCTGCCGTTTGCTGTTGACTGACAGGATTAATGAAGCTCTTCACAGCCCAACCCGTAGATCAGCGCCTGCTTGTGAGAGCACAAAAGCTCCTGGCACACAAGAAGGAAGAAAAGAGAGACTTTCATTAGAGTTTATTATTCTCTAGTCCCCCACGTCAACCTCGCTCCCCAGCTCCGCTCCAGAGTGAAGAGTCATTTAGGCTCCTTTCTTGGCACTCGGTGCACATGTGGGTATAGCGCGTGGTGCCACATGTGGAGGATGCTTTAGAGGGGGCTTGTAAAGCTCCAGCTGCAGGCAACATTGCATCATAGTATGAAAGCAGAGATCAATTTCCCCTAATGATACGACGATTTATATGTGATGTCTCATTTCCACCTATTCACTCTCATGCTCATAGAAAAAGGGGAGGGGGGAGGACAATAGGGCATCTTTCTGAATTTCTCCATTCTCGCCTTTTAAAGCTCCCTATCAGAATGTACACAGAGACACTTTCACAGTGAATCAGCCTGTTTAAAAGACACCGCAGATAAGTCGAATGGATCTGGCTTTTTAATATTTAATCTAATAAGAAATGTTTTTCTGTACGGATAATTTTATTTTGAGCAATCTGCCAGTTATGAATGCAGCTTTCTCTTCCATGTTGACTTTATTAAATTCCAAAACTTTTCCCAAGGCTATGTGAAGATAATTTCAGATGTTTTGACTCAGATCGGAAGGTTATGCATGTCAAGAAATCTGATGCACTGATAAATCAGTTACTGCTATGGTTGGTTTAACATTCTTTAACAAGGAGACGCTTGTAAAAATGACTGTTAGTAGACCTTACGGGTTCATCTTAAAAGCATCAATAAAAATAAAACTGCATATGAATAATGCCAAATGATCTGTATTGAAGCTCAGGCTTTTTTAATGAGCATGAACCATATAATTTCGGGAGCTAAATGAATGTGCATGAAAATTTAAGTTCTGTCAATAAATGAAGATTAGGTAACAGTGATTCTCAAATAAGGTTTAAAAAAAAAAGAAAAAAAGAAAGTATGCATCACTTGTGATTATGACACTTTCGGTTCACTAAAAATAAAAAACACTGTCATGAAGATGGAACAGATTAATAAACAGACTGAACGATATTAGAGGAAAAGATGCATTAGCAGCCATTCTTAATAAAGACAAGAAAAAACTCATTACTATGTTAAGTTATGCAAAACAAGTTCAAATGAATTACGGGGAGCCTAATAAATCTTTCATCGTAATCTGATCACCCCTGAGACAAATGGAGGATTATAACATTAATGTGACACATCAGATAATAGGAGAGCAAATCAGAGAGAATTTTAAGCTAATTGTCTTGGTTTTCTTGTTCCACCCTCACAGAGTCACATACTCTCTTCAAAGATAACGGATGCAGCATCTGAATCATCGCATGCTTCCTCTGTAGTCTTTGAAGTGATCAATTCAAACTATGAAAAAATGATCAACATAGCAGCATCGTGATATGTGTGCAGAATGCAATATTGTGGTCTTTGTCCGGCACTTCATCCCTTTCATTCAGTTGCATCAGAAAAAAAACAACAACTAATTTCAATCAAACAAGCCTTTGCTACCATACTAAAAATTAAATCTCAAGTTATTTGTAAAAACAAAACAGAATCACCTGGTTCTCCCATTGGACTGATTTATTTTGTCCCCACAGGGAAGTTCTACATTATGCAGTCCAATCGTACAACCAGATGTGCATCTTAAACTAAGCAAAATTAAGTGACTGAATAAACAATATGCTGAAATACACTCATTAAAAATCTGAGTTTGCATTTCATGCAAGGATCCCAACCAGCCCAGAGTGACTGGTGTACCTCCTGAGCTGAATTTGAGAAATTTGCCTTTTAAAGCAAATTCTTGCCTAGAAATTAGCCCAATAAAGAGATTGCTCTTGGATGCTAAACACGCATGTTGGAGCCAGGGATCTCCTTGATTTTCAGCTGATACACAATGGTTCCCTGACAACCCCTGGGATATCATCATTCTATCAGTCAGGCCTGAATGTCCGCCAAGCTACTGGCAGCAGGACCTGGCAAGAGCTGAGGGCTCCAGGACGACTGAGCAGGTTGCATGTCATAAGTGGCGGATGCTCCAGAGGAAGGCAGAGCGGATGGCAATCCGGTGCATTAAATGTATTAAAATACTCAGACCTCGCCAGAAAATGAAATCAATGAATGTGCAGCACATCTCTACCCAGACACATTTAGAGAAAAGGTTGGCGTTTTAAAATGACTGGCTAATAGAAGTAGTATTAGTACTGCAATAATAAAAGGCATACCTTAATGTGTTAGGCTAAAATGCTTCAGCTAAAACATATGCTGTGTGCCTGTGTCAAGTGGCGTAAATATGCCTGTATGAATTAATGATTTCACCTCAAATGTCGTCTGAAGCTCTGTGCAGCCCAGCTAAGGAGCATATCGACTCCATTAACCTGTAGACGTGTTCAGTGTCTTTCTCAGACCTGTGAGACATTCAAACAGAAACGCACACATGGAGAAAAGCTACCCTATGATAATATGGCCCTGAAACATCTATTCAAATAATATCTGGATGAGAGGAAAGCTACTGTTTACCTATCATTGTGTTGCTTCATAAGAGCGCATTAATACAATATATAGCAATTCACTCCGTCTGGAAACTCAGTGTGATAAAATAGTCAGAACTTCATATGAACATTGTGATTCATCAGTTCATTTAATCACCGCTGAACTGTGAAGCACACAGAGTAAAAGGGAGAAATTAAAGGGACAGTTCACCCGAAAATGAAAATTACCCAATAAATTATGCACCCTCAAGCCATTCTATGTGACTATATGACTTCCTTCTTTCAAAAGAATGCATTCAGAGTTATCTTAAAAAAACGTCCTGGCTCTTCCAAGCTTTATAATGGCAGTGAATGGGTGTTGAGATTTTAAAGTCCAATAAAGTGCATCCATCCATCATAAAAAAGTGCTCTTTGTGTCTACAGGGGGTTAATAAATGCCTTCGGAAGCAAACTGATGTGTTTGTGTGAGAAAAATATCCATATTTACAACTTTATAAACCATAATTTCTAGCTTCCGCTAACTGTTGTGCACGTGTTCATGAGAGAGTGGCGTTCCAGCAGATGATGTAGGACGTAGGTGTAGTGTAAGCTCTGGTGAGACGTGCCGAATGCAGAAGTGCTTTGGAGAGAGCAAAACAAAACATTGGTCACAATTAGAAGTACAAAACGAGGATTTGGAAAAAAAAAATGTCGGATTTTAATATAAGCCAAGTGGAGACCAAGAGGTTCTTGCAACACTAGCATATTCACACCGGAGCTTACGGACCACTCGAACACCACTCTCTCGTTAACGGTTTATAGTTTTAATACATTGATTCACTTCAGAAGGCCTTTGTTAACCTCCTGGAGCCATATGGAGTACTTTTTATGATGTATGGATGCACTTTATTGGACTTCAAAATCTCAACAGCCATTCACTGCCATTATAAAGCTTGGAAGAGCCAGGACATGTTTTAATATAACTATGATTGTATTCGTTTGAAAGAAGAAAGTCATAAACACCTAGGATGGCTTGAGGGTGGGTACATCATGAGAAAATTTTCATTTTTGGGTGAACTGTCCCTTTAAATATGCCATCTCTCTATAGCCACATCTAGAGACTGCAAATACTTCTCTACACAGCTGGTTATTATTAATTTAAACGTTAGAATGCCAGACGTGTTGGCCAGTTTTTACTTTCTTAATCGCCGCTGCTCATGCTGGCACATTTTCTGTACTTTCCCCTGGGCACTGTGGATGTACTTTTTGAAACACCAGCACAACATGATCCATCTTGATTAATGGACAAGCTATTATATTTTACCGAGTAAAAATGTCACTGGTAGCTTAAATCAGCTGTTCATTGTAACTAAGAATTTCTGTGCTGTCTGGTTTAAAAGATGTAATTATTCCACTTGGTAAAGCAACTATTATTCTTATTACTGAAAATGCACCCAGACAGAACATGGACTTCAAGTAAATCAAATTGATGTGTGTTTTAATGGGCAATTTAAAATGTATTTATTCACTACAAATGTATCTGCAAAACCAAGGAAACCTCATTAGATAATTTCTATATTCCTCAAAATGCATTCTGCTTTGGCTCATTTGCAGAGCTTTTCTCGAAACAGATAAAATTGCACGAGGCAACATTTCTGAATTAGCAGTTCTTCAGCTGTTGCTGAGCCACATGGATAAATCAGGTGTGAATGCTAAAAAGGTTTTAATTCTCATGTTTAAAAAAAATGTTGGTTCACGCATAACATTCTGGTAATACACGGTTCTTTAAATCTTGCATATTTTTCATTCCACTACCATTCATTTCACGTTCTTAACCGCAAAAACGCACATAATGACTCTTTAAAAAATTTCAATGACAACATAAAATTTGTACAGATTTTATTTAATTCATAACTCTCTAAGCACATCTTAGAGCTGTTTATGCACAGATCATTAGCAATAGAGCATTTTTAAAACGTCCAATATTTCACATTCGCTGTTCTTTTCTGATTCCGCTGACAATCAGACAGGTGTCACCTTTACTTCTATGACAAAAGAGTGCAGAAGCAATGTGTCGTTGCTTGTTAGGTAAATTGCACAATTTTTGTTCACCTACACCCTGCAAACAACCTACCTGACTTTCTACTGTAAAAAAAAACAAACAAAAAAACAACTGTCTTACTCTTTTTGCCTTTCACTTAAACACTTGTGTTATAGCTATAGCAAAGTAGAGATCTAATTTGTTCCTTATCTATTAACCAACAACCCATGTGATTCTGTAAAACACATAGATGTGTATATTGAGACTGAATAAATAGAGCTGAGTGAGGTTTCCATCAGATAAAATACACTTTATTACTTACAATTAACCTTTGTTACCCATCAAGTCAATGCAGATTATGAGTCTGAAACAAGATGGACAAAAATCAAACAAGTAAAGCACATGTTCAGTGTTGATCATAGTTATTAGAGTACAGTCCTTTATCCTACAATAACTGTGTCCTCATCTGGGAACTCGTAGTAGGGCACCTCCAGATTGAGAGGAGCAGGACCTTTCCTAATGCGACCAGATGCGTCGTAATGAGAGCCGTGGCATGGGCAGTAATAGCCACCATATTCACCAGCGTTAGCGATGGGCACACAGCCCAGGTGGGTGCACACGCCAATGACAATGACCCAGGTCGGGTTCTGAACGCGGTCTTTGTCGTGCTGGGGGTCCCGAAGCTCAGCGAGATTGACATCGGCCTCAGTTGCGATCTCCTTTTCCGTTCTGTGCCGGACAAACAGGGGTTTCCCTCGCCATTTGAAGGTCATGTTCTTACCCTCAGGGATGTCTGATAGCTTGATTTCGATCTTGGACAGGGCCAACACATCAGCTGAGGCGCTCATGGAAGAGACAAACTGTGTGACAACTGTTTTGGCCGCATAGACTCCGACCACGACGCTGGATCCCGTGACCAGATAGGAGAAGGCCCGTCGGGTATCGCCGCTCTCTTGCGAGGACTTCTTGGGGTCTAAAACCTCTGGCCGCCGGTAATCAGAGAAATCTGGGATCTTGATGTCTGTGTGGGCGAAACGCACTGAGGAACGAGCTACAGAAAACAACCAAAAAATAAATTAATAAATAAAGGGCATATGAAACTGAGACAGAACAATATATTGACCATGTCGAATGATACTTGGCTAACACATAACCTTTTCTTTTCTTCATAACAGTATCAAATACCAAATCTCCACTTCAGTGTGCAGATTTTATGAATTAAAAAAAATAAATAAATAATGTTATGTACATGTTATACTCAAACATGTCAAACAACAATGAATCTCATTTCAAATTTGGATTATACTGTATATCTTTATTCACAAAGGAATTATTGCAACCATGCTGCTTTCTCAATATCTGGAAAACTAATTTTGACCACTGAACATGATCAGAAACAATCACAGATTTTCAATATGGACTCAGACATTTGAACACTGCTGTATACATACTTTCCACCTTTCTAACTAACTGTTAAACATTATGTAGTATAGTAATGTTAATTCATAGCTATAATGACGGTTTAAAAAAAAATCTGCTTGGCTTGTCTAGAAGTCTGGTTTGGGGTCACTGGGTCTGTAAATATTGAAAACATGTATCATCTTCTTTAATCTTTGATCTCTTATAAACTCCTTTGGAAATTATGTTGTAGTAACACTGAAAATACTGGTTCATATGTAACTAACTAAATGTAAATTCAATACAGTGATCTACATCAGCAGCCTGTAGGCCTTTCTTAGCAAGAAACTATTAGCTAACTTACCCTTGTCCCAAAACATACACAAAATCTGCCTAATTCTACCTCACAGTGGCATTTATTTTTTTTAAGTACCCATAATCCTATCATAAATTACTTTTAAACAGCAAAAAAAAAAAAAAAAAAGATATTTTTCCTCAAAAGCCACAGACTGATTTGCTAACAGCTGCGGCAAGGACATTAGCGAGGCCCCGGTGATGCTAACTGCTTTAGCACATTAGCTATTGCTGCTATTTCGTTACACAGTATAAACTAAGCTGAAATTAATAATAACTCAGCATTAAGTACGCACAACACTACAAACTTCTTAAACCTTTTCAAGATTAAAACATCAAACATATGAAAACTCGTTGTGCCCTTGAGTGAGCGCCGCTGCACGGCCTCATTCTACTATGATAAGACCGGGGCTCTCGAGTACAAAGTTCTCCGTAGTGAGACTCACCGTTGAGGCTGACGGACACTGCGAGGCCGCTCTTTGCGCTCTGACCCGATAAGGACTCGCGGCACAGGAACGGTTTCTTGGTGTCCATCAACATTTTATCGGTCTTCATGACGACTCCGGGTATGAGAGGCTTTAGTGGACCTGCCACGGCATAATTTGTAGCTTGCAGGTACGGGGAAAGAGCCCCCGAACGGGCAGCAAGGGACATCATGTTTGTTGGCTAACGGGGCTGCGATCGACCTTCCCAAAGTGATCTACCGGCGCCGCTGACGCATGCGCACTCCTGACGTCAACGTAACAGAGACGGGGTGACGTCACGTCTAAAGCCTTTCACGATAGTTTGCCAGCTTTTGGGGTTAGACGTCATTTCATTATTGAAATTAAATAATTGAGATTGTATGATTATTTGCAATTTGTAAAATACACTGGACGCTAAATGAAAGAAAGCACTGATAAGTAAGAGAAGAGAGTAAAGAAAAGATTAATTCATTGTTTACCTGGGTCTTTTGTCTATGATTAGCTGACCTCGCCTCTTATCTGACAAGTTTTCCGGTTTGAGTCATTCGTTCATCACGTGACAGCCCAATAAGCTTAACCAATGCAGTCTGAGCCGGAAAAAGAATTGATTAGTTCATCTCTCCAGTCTTTGGGTTCGAGTTGTTCGTTCATCACGTGACGGCCCCATAAGGTGAACGAAAGACTCCAAAAACCCGAAGACTCGAAAGTGAACTAATTCCAGTACAGAACCTAATAGGATGTTGCGCATGCGCAACTGAACGAATCACTCCCCGAGACGATTCGTTCGTCCCGAGTCACATTAAAGATTAATTCAAAATGAACGAATCGTTCAAGAACGACCCATCGCTACAAAACAATATCCTCCAACAAGTTGTGGTTTGCATTTACAGAACAGCGTGGCTCTTCTAAAACAGTTATAACATGTATCTTAAAGCGTTTTATAATTGAAACATTTTGCAAAAAAAATTTAAGAATGCATAATTAATGAATTATCCTTTTGCAGTGCTGCGTACCCTGGTGAAAAAAACAGCATATGCTGGTAAGTATGTTTTGATGCTGGGATGCTGGTTAGGTATGTTTCGATGCTGGTTTAAGCTGTTCCTTTGCTGGTTTAAGCTGGTCCTTTGCTGGTTTATGCTGGTCCTTTGCTGGTTTATGCTCGTCCTTGACCAGCAACATGGGCAGCATAAACCAGCAAAGGACCAGCTTAAATCAGCATAAAAAAAAATACCTAACCAGCATCCCAGCATCAAAATATACCTACCAGCATATGCCGTTTTTTCACCAGGGTAAGTTACTCTAAAAAAGTAATTAATTACTAGTTTCTAATTACATCTTCTACAGTGTAATTAGATTACTAAATTACAAATTACTCTCTCCAAAAGTACTGCTTATTACTAACAATCAAGTTAATGATACAAGAATAGACATGGAACGGTTCTTTTAATTATTTTAAATAAATAATAGATAACTACATGAATTATTGTGGTCACACTTTAGATTAGGGACCAGTTCTAACTATTAACCAACTATTAGCTATGACTTTTGCCTCAATATTAATTAATTAATATGTGCTTTTTAGGTAATAATAAACAGGCAATATCCCAGTAATATTCATACTAATAACCAACTAGTTAACAGTGAGAATTGGACACTTAAGTGTTACCAATATTCCAATTAACTCACCAAAGTCTTTACAGTGAGAAGGGTACATAAATAGCATGTATTTTAAGGTTAGACTTTAAATTTTGATGTTAAATCCACTATTGATTTGTATCAAATAATAAATGTTCTACAGTCTATACACAGTTATTACATGATAATTACATAAAAAAGAAACTGTAATAAAATTACAGATAAAATAAGAGTAATCCATTACTTTACTTTTTCAAGGAAAAAAGTAATTAAATTACAGTAATTACTTGGTAACTAGTTAGACCCAACACTGTCCTTTCACCAAGTAATTCTTAAGCAGTTTTATCAGATTGGTGGCCAAGCAACAGACTATAGTTGTCAACATTTGAAGTGGTTCAAAAAAGTTAATCAAAGTTGCCCTAAAACAAGAACGGGTATTCTTTTGGTTTTAGGACAACTTTGATAAAAGGTTTTGATCCACTTCAAATGCTGACTGCTGTATACCATAGATACAGTATGTACAGGTAGACGCCACATTCGACTGCTGTGTTTTTAATATGTATTAACTCAAAGTTACAGGTTTTTAAACTATGGTAACTTTTTAATGCTGTGTTAGCTAATGACTTTGTCTTGTTGTAGTGTGTTAGTTTAGCGGATGTCTGCTCATCTGCTGAAGTCTATTGGAAATATCTTTTTAATAATAATATCTTTTAATATGGTAATATCTTTTTCTTCAACATGAAAGAAAAACTATGGGTGCGACTTCCAGTTCATCATCTGCAGTAGGGAAATAATGAGAAGAATAACAATGTGCAGTAAACAGTGAAACTGTTTGCACTACAAACCAGTGTGTTAAGATAATACATTAAAATAACATAGCAAGACACACTAATTTGCAATATCAAACGGCAAAACGAGCTGTTTTGTACAGCTAAAAATAGCTGGACACAGATGAGACCGGAAGCCAGACACATTAAATTTACAAATGGCTGCGCCTATTCTTACGAAACAAAAAAGGTGGATACAAGGGCTGTCTGGAAAGTATCCAGCCGTGTAATTTGAAAAATAGAGACATTTATCAAAGAAGATACAGGATTCAACAAACATTGTACATAGGACAATGATGCCTCAGTCCCCTTTAAAAGGCACCTTGAGGCCTCACACAGTTCTTCCAGCATCTCTTTCACTGTTCAAAACACTCAGCAAAATCCTTTGTTGGCATCGCCATCAGCTGCCTCGTCATATTTTCCTGAATCTCATCGAGGGTCTGAAATCTCTTCCCTTTCAAAGGGGATTTTAGTTTTGGGAAAAGACAGAAAACACAGGGCGCCAAATCTGGGCTGTAGGGGGGCTGAGTCACCTGAGTGATTTGAAGTTTTGCCAAAAAACTCATGATGAGACATGATGCATGGGCGGGCACATGCTGTCAATGAAGCTGTCAATCACCAGTTGCCCATAGCTGTGGCTGTTTTCGTTGTATTGCATCTCTCATCTCGAATTTTTCATATTACATGGCTGGATACTTTCTGGACAGCTTGGGTAGTTATTCATACATGCATGTAACTGCGGTTGCAGACACCCCATCAAATTGCTCTCGAACGTTCACGGACCGGCTTTGACCGTTCCAATATGGCAGATGGCTTACATATAGCGGCCCATAGAAAGAGCCACTAATAAGGCATCTGCATAATATACAATACTGATGTACTGAGGTTAAATGTGCGTGCATATAGAGTATTTTACAGTAGCTTTGAATGTGGTTGAGCCAATCCTAATGAAGGACCGGAACTACAGTATTTGTTTTTCATTGTCCCTAAGTTACTCCACAAGTACAGTCAACTGTCTGTTGTGAGTGTGAAGCACAGCTTGAACACAAGCAAAATCTGCATGGGGAACTTGTTTGCCCTCATGCGAAACTCCAGATCATGTGGATTCCAATTGAAAAGACTGGATTTTGCCATGAAATTCCACCAAGCATCAGTAAATGTGACTGCAAGGCAAATTTTCCAGCGAGCTTCTTTCTTTCATTCTGTCTTTCACTCACTGCCGTGGTGCTACCCAAACATCGCTCTGTCGCATTTACAGATTGGATTTGCATACTCCTGGTTATTACAAAAGACTGTTTCAACGAACATTTCCTGAAGCAATCCCATTTGTATGTTCCTGTTTATCTACACTGACTGGGTTACAGCTTGTCAAGTTCTCACAGCCCATTTTAATAAATCCAGTAAGTACGTCTGATTTTACTGCCTGCTGTTGCCACGGCATCAGCTTTGATCAATGTGATGCGGTTTGCCTGCAATTGAGCCTCAGCTATTTGAGGCAGCAATTCCTTCTCTGTCAACTGAAAATAAACTCTATTGACATTTTTAATCTATGAGTGTGCAGTTTGGCTTGGGCGTTCTCCATACTGTATCCGCTGTATCACTCTTGACATTTGCTATTTCCACAAGCCTGCTTATTAGTTTCGTTAGAAAAGGACATCCAGTCCCTATTAGATCTCTAATTCTCCAAAGAGACAGCAATAAATTAAAACTCTTTTTAATGTTTTTAGCCAAATAGGTAGGCAGATAGATTCAGAGGCAAGTTTTATATATATAAAAAAAACACGCAGAATAAAAAAAATAACCGTTTGATGTGTAATGCAACTTCTGCTGTTATGTACGCTATATAAGTGATACTTGTGCACATATACTGTATATATATATATATATATATATTGTGAATGAAAGACACACTTCTACAGCTCGAATTACTGTATCTATATAACTCAGGCTGGCAGAAGTGATGTTCTTCGCCCAAGGCCAGGCTGAACTTCCTGTCCTTTAGTTGTGACATGAAGAGAGTTTATCTCTAAGAGAAGTAATCCCAGAGGGAAGGATGGGAGAGCCACATTCAGAGCACAGGCCACTTTAACAGAGACACATTAAGTCCCTTGTATCCTGCCGCTGCTCCTGCACTGCTAACAGCACATTAAAAGCTGACAGACGACCACTGACCCCTCGCATCAGACTCTCAACTCGTATTCTTTTCGCCCAGCTGGACACCGGCTCTTTGAGAGGGGGATTATGTCACAAGCGTTATACCACAAGTGCCATATCTGGTCAGTTGGCGGTGCCTGCACACACATTCAGAGTTGTGTACCCACACCAGCACAGAGAGAGTTTCCAATGATAGCGTCACTGACAAAGCAATTAATCCGGCTGTCTCTTTAGATTCCGAATGATGCGAGGATTTCCAGTGTTAAACTTCCACTTCAAAAGCATTTTGCAATACTCACATGAGGGCACTGAGAAGGACATGCCTTTCTGTGCAAAATGCTACTGTAGCGAGGATGAAAACGAATGACCCCCGGTTCCCCGTTCGCTGGCACTTCAGAGAAAAATGAGAGTGAGAATCAGGTCAATGCTGCTTTAAATATGCAATGAGTATCTTAAGCCTTCTTCATGCGATTCATCGATTTTCCCATTCCATCATCCTCAGACCTAATGAAGGCCTTTCATTTTTTGATTGTGTAACCTTTCCGTCTAAAATATGATGAATCATATATCTCAGAGGACTAAATACATTTTAATCAATCGACTTTTTCAGTATTGATTAGTAGCTGGAAGACGAAAGTTATTGCATTTGGTCATGAAAGAGGGGACAGATATGACATCATATTTGATTGGTTTATACAATCAAAGAGGGAGTTAGTGGGTAGAGATGACATCCTCCTGGACCATTGTGATCAATCCATAATACCTGGAGGGAGTTATCCGTTAGCATTCCCATTAATCTTAATGGCAATACTGTAGCATGCAGCCCCGATGCTGCCATCTTTATTCCTCAAAAGCTGCTGTATATGTATCATATGTATCATCCATTCAAAGGTTTATTTTATTTTTTAGGGGAAATAAATTAATCCTTCTGTTTAGTATGGATGCAATGAATTGATCAAAAGTAAAACTAACATTACTTACTAAGTTCCTCCAACTGGCGCATCGGTCGCCAAGTGATCAATGGACGCGATTGGACTAACATTGTTACAAGTAAATGTAATACATTTATTTCAATTATAACATTGTTGCAAACAAATTCTATTTCAAATGAAGGATCATGTGACACTGAAGACTGAAGTAATGTCTGTTGAA
>JAHKKF010538719.1:0-10465 GCA_019740295.1 Labeo calbasu | reverse complement strand
ATCGGATGATAAGAGCAGATCATTTGTAACTCTAATAAGAGCAGTCTCAGTACTATGGTACGGTCTAAAACCTGACTGGAAATCCTCACAGATATCATATTTCTGTAGGAAGGAAGATAATTGTGAGGATACAACCTTTTCTAATATCTTTGACAGAAATGGGAGATTCGAGATAGGTCTGTAATTAATTAATTTGTTGGGGTCAAGTTGTGGTTTTTTAATGAGAGGCTTAATAGCAGCTAGTTTGAAGGTTTTGGGGACATATCCTAATGACAGTGACTTACCACATAAACAGTAAGGAGAGATGATGGAGAATGATTTACTGATCTTGAGCACCAATACAGTACAATGGCCAATACAGTATAATTTTTTATAACAAGAATTTGGTCATATGTATTAAATGAACAGAAAAACTTTCAACAAAATTAAAGTATTTTTTCAAGATATTTAAAATGTTAACTGCATGGTTACAAACTATGCTACTCATATAAAACTTTGTTTTGGGAGGAAAAAATGATAAGTCACATAGGCTTTTCATTGCATTTTATTAATACAGTATATGCAAGGCTTGACACTAACTTTTTTGCTCACCAGACACTGTGACTAGTGGTTTTCCAAAATTACTAGTCACATAGCATTTTCACTGGCCACAACTTTGTTGTTGGGAAATTACATTTTATATGACTATGGTTACTGCATACTAAAATTGATTGAAATAACCATATTAAATGCATGTGTAATATTCAATTTCAAATTCTTATATTTCATTAATAATCTCACTTATTTTAATAAGACACTATAGTTCCATTACCAATCAAATATTAACAAAACCGATCTTTCCAATGCAGAAGAAACAGAATAAGCTTAAATGGAATTTAGATGCATTTACATGTTTAATGAAGCTAAAATGCAACATGAAAGTGTTTACATTGCAAAATTGCAACAATATGAGTAAGTATGCATAAAAGTATGAAACATTGGAAAAAATGCAAAGATGAGCTACTTTTAAATATGAAAGTAAATCACCAGTAGGTGGCAGCAAGTGACTTAGTCTTAAAAGTTATGCCTTAAAACGATTTGTTCAGACGACTGATTCATTTAAGAATGAAGTTCTTATGTTGTAACAGAGTGAAATGTCAGCCACATTTTTTCTATATTCATAAAGAATGTAATCAGAAATCCTATCGCTAGTCACACTACAAGGCACTAGATGGAGCTACTATGATTGTCTTTAACATGAGGAGATACCTGAAGAAGTAGTTCAGTTTGTGGTAGAGGAAACACTTTTCTCCGTAGCTACCTCAAAAACTGTTTCTCGTTGCAAAGTCCTGGTTGGGAAACCTGTGGTTCTTTTCGAGTTTCATTCATTTTCTGAAATCATCTGCTAATTGTTTATATCAATGCAAAAACAACATATTTCAAAGCATATTTCAAAGCGTTTGCTGGAGTCCATATTTCATTCAGTTTGATCCTAGTGGTTAACCCTCCCATGTGACTGCTGTTGTATTACAAATTTATAAAAAGTATTGTTGTATTACGAATTTATAAAAGATTAAACATAGGTTCCAATATAACAACATGAACTGAAAAAGTTATGTATATTGTGACAGTCTAAGAGCAGGAAGCCCAGGCCCTGAGACGGTAACCTTTCGTCTTTATGCAGTTCCTGAACATCTGGCAGGTTTTCCCAAGTTAAGTGTGAATTCTAAGCTCAAGGTACAACTGTGTCTTTTGTTTAGCACTTATGCATTTGAATGACACTTGTATGCTAAATAGATCAAGGCTGGGAAAATTCTTTAACTGAGCTGTTTTCCTGTACCGCATTTACATGCTTTGTTTAGATTGATTCCACCTCCATGTACTCCTCTTCCTTGAAACCTGTATACTCTGCTGTACTGAGATGCAGTGAGTATTGAATAAAGAGAAAATTCTGCTTCAAGATATCCAAAACGTCTCCTGGTCTCTAAGAAAAAATTTACAACACTGCTTTGAGTGAAAACAATGAGAAGTTACAATCTTTATAAACAGACCACTGAATCACTGACTCAAAACACTGAATCCTTCAGTAACGAAACACCACTGTATGTTGCTCAAAGATGTGTTACTGTTCTGCTGTGATCTTTATTTCGAACTATTCCCATTAACCAAATAGAGCAAAAAAGGTAAACACTGACAATATTGTACTAAAATGTATATTAACTACTCGTTTGAACTCTTAATTAGATGTTTTAATCATATAAGTTGTCCAGTTGGGCAAGTAAAATTCACTTACCCTTCAAAAAATCCACTTTTCCCAAAAAAGCATTAATGTCGAGTTCTGTTACCCGCCACTGCTGAAGTCGACCCGCATTTGGTGGGTCCTTTTTGTGAAAATGCAGTTTGTAGCTTTTTATAGAAAGCACTTTTGTTGCGGAAGTAGAGTTGCTGGTAAGTTCTTGTCAGGTTCATTAATAGTAACGTCATTTTGTGTGTGATTTCTGAATAATAATAATAATAATGACATATACACATACACATATACATATACAAATACATGTATACATATCCCCCCCAACCACTGCAAAAACATTAATCTTTCTCACAGTCTTAGCTGCAATACCTTGTGATTCATGGCTGTCTGACAGGATGGAGGATGGAGTTTTGACTTCTGAAGGGATTCCACACACTGCAGTTTGCAGGGTGATAGATGGTAGGTCCTTGCTAGTGGGGGTAAGTCGCGCAGGCAGCCTAGACGGTAGTAATGGGACACTGGCTGGTTGACGGTGGCGGTGGCTTTACCCACATTTGGGGTAAAAGTCCAGTTTTCAGGTGGAGATAGAGGGACATGGAGTAGGAGGTTGGGGGAGCACTGCAGATGGACCACTAGTGGGAGCTGTTTGAAGATTTGGCTGTAAATTTAGATGTCACTTAAAGGGTCATGAAACCCCCCTGATTCAGCACTGGTTAGTTCTTACCACACTTTTGAAAAATGCTGCAAAAGTGGGCGTGGTGCGCTGCAGAGTGGAGGGGGAAGAGGGGAGAGATCAAAGTACATCATCGTAGTACTGTAGTCTGTTGCCACGTCACAAACTGTAACGTCAGCACAATGTAGATTTTAAACCCGGAAGATGAAAACAGAGCAAAAAAGGTCAGAATTAACCAGTTTTCTCCAACAACTAAAAATTAGCGGTTGCTAACATTGTCATATATGATGTGCAACACATCAGTTTTCTTTGCTCCTCTCATAGATGAGGGTCTTCTGTGAGCATGCTGTTCCCTGCTGAGCAACCAGATTCCTCTTCTCCTAGAGAATTTTAGTTCCTCTGCGCTGGGGCATCCCATTCAGGCCACTCAATACTGAGCTTTGTAGTGTTCCCCTTTTTTACAGAAGGGTCGCTTTGCTATACTCCCATTACACTCTACCTGCTTGGATGTGACATCCCAGACACCAATTCCTCTGTGCACCAAATATATCACGTATCTAGGTATTAGTGTCTCCCCCAGGCTGTCAGAGTTATTTGGACTCAACTACACTCCATTACTCAAAACAATAGAAGATGACCTTTATCGCTGGATGAACTTACCACTATCTATTATGGGCAGAATATCAGTAATTAAAATGACTATACTCCCTAAATTAAACTATTTATTTACAATGATTCCAACACACAACCCACCCTTACCTGGTTTAAATCACTGGATTCAATCATTACCAAATGGAAAAACAAGACCCCAAGAATTAAACTGACTACTTTACAGAAACCAAAAATACAAGTAGGACTGGAAGCACCACATTTCTATCACTACTTTTTGGCCAACAAGCTCCAAAATATACACAAATGGACTTACCCTAACCCATCAGAAAACACATGGCTAGATGTTGAACAAACAATCTGTAAGGACATTAACACTTCAGAATTACCTTTCTTTAATCAGACAATCAAAAAACATTACTGTTTTAAAATGCCGGCAATAGCAGTAGCTCTGACAGCCTGGTGGAAATTTCACCAAATTACAAACTCCCCTCTTGCACCATCTAAATACACCCCGATTTGGAATAACCCAGATTTTATAGCCAACAAGAAGCCACTTAATTTACGCACATGGGCAGAAAAGGGTATCACACAACTTCAGCATATCCTTTTTAATAATAACCTGGCACCATTTTTCCACTTGGTCCGGAAATAGGGTGTTGGGAGTAATTGTTTCCTGAAATATTCACAAATCAAATCATCAATTCAATCAAAAATCAACTTTCGTACAATTAATCAAGACCTTTCCCCTCCCATCTCAAAGCTAATTAATATATCTTCATCCAAAAAACTACTCTCCAAATTATACAGGATGATATCAAAATCAGACAACACATTGAGCCTACCAAATGCTAAATGGGAATCAGACTTATCGATAACTCCCGATACCGCTTTCTGGACTCAAACCTGCAAAAATATTTACTTCATGACAAAAAATGCCAACCTGCAACTTATACAGTATAAAGTACTTCATAGATTTCATCTAACTGGACGCAAATTATTTAAAATGGGTTTTACTTCAGAAATATGCACTCAAAACACTCCAGACATCTATTTTCACGTCATTTGGCATTGCACCTCAATTAAAACATTCTGGGAAAACATAACTGACTCACTATCCAACTTTTTGGGATGTCACATCCCACTCTCTCCTTCCCTCTGTTTATTAGGTGACATATCATTAATCAACTTAAATAATGCAAACAGTCAGTTGCTCTTAGTAGCTCTAACTATCACCAAGAAAACTATCCTTATGAACTGGAAGACAAGGAATCCCATACATATTACATCTTGGAAAAACTTACTAATAGAGTACATTTACATGGAAAACCAGTCTACTTCCATTTCAAATAATACATTAGAATCACACCCCTCTTTTTTATCTCTCATAAACTTCCAACAATCATGAATCCGCTGACCTCTTTTTCTCTGAAGCCACCCTCAGATTTACAACCCTTTTGGTTATCTCTCATTAACTTCCAAAAAATCATAAATACCCTGACCCTTTTTATCTGAAGCTACTCTCTCAACGGTACACCTTCACCAATATCTAAATAAAATGACAAATAGGGAGGGTTGAGGGTCAAGAGGAGGTAGCAACACTGACCTAATATCAAACCTAATTAAGTATTTCTAAAAGACTATTTAAATTATTATTATTATGAATTTCAATTTATTTTTTATAAATAATAAAAATTATTTATAGAAATAAATTTCTTCTCCCCCTTCTCTTTTCCTGCCTCTGGGCCCCAGTTGGCTGTGACATCATATTCCCTGTCCTGTGTGGTTGGGATTGGCTGTGGGTGGGAGTGATGTGTGGCCGGGGACCTTCAGCTGGTGACAGCTT
Organism: Labeo calbasu; assembly: GCA_019740295.1. Taxonomy (NCBI): domain Eukaryota; kingdom Metazoa; phylum Chordata; class Actinopteri; order Cypriniformes; family Cyprinidae; genus Labeo; species Labeo calbasu. Next base: position 5,107 of record JAHKKF010538719.1, on the reverse strand, counting down.
TGCCCTGGATTTCTTGCCACTGGCTGGCTCAGAACTACATGTCTTGCTTTTTTAATGCATCACACATTAATTGACATACATGCACATCTATCATGAAGGTAACAATAAATGCAGGAGGAAAAAAAAAAAAAACAGTTATACATACACATAGGGTAAGTGTGACGTGAGGCATTGGGGCCTGGGATTTGCTCAGGCCTGGTCCCACGCTACACGTCATCATGAATTTAACAATAACTGTAGGAAAGGGAGGAAAAAGATAAACAAACTAAAAAAACACAAACAAATAGGGTAAGCAAGACGTGTGTGGCGGCCCAGTTGTGGGACTTTGGACCCTGTGCCCCGCAGTACCTCTCCTTAATGGCCATAGTAGGGTGACATGGGCAGGGGTTTAACTAGGCCATGCTCACGGAGGGCCCAGAGGCAGCTCTATAATATCTTACCGTTTATTAGTACTACTAATAAAAAATAAAAATATTATTATTATTATTATTATTATTATCGTCGTCCTCTTTTTGATCCTCAAACCTCCCCTTGCTCCTGATTAAATGAGTTTATTTTAAATGTTATTATTGCTACGTTACTATTATTATTATTATTATTATTATTATTACTACTGCCATTTGTCATCTTCCTCACCCTCCAACTACCCACTCATTTACAATGAATTGAGTTTATTATCACTATGGCTTCTACTATTTCTATTATGATTACTATCCATACTCTCCATTCTCCAATTTTTGTCACTACTAATACTATTGTTATCACCATTATTATTATTATTATTATTATTGTCATCATTATTATTGTTTTCTATTTATTATGTATGTTGTACCTTTCTACATGTTCCTTTGTTTATATACTTTCAACCTCGACACCCAGTTACACACACATACACACACCCACACAAATCATGTTGGCTGTCATGTATGCTTTGTTGACCTTTTGTATTTGAGTTATCACCTGTAAATATTGTATTTTAGGGTCGCTTTGAGCACAGTTCTGCTCCCTGAGGGCTCAGAACGTCTAGGTTACATCTGTAACCCTCGTTCCCTGAAGGAGAGAACGGAGACGTTACGTCGAGTGACGTATTTGGGATCGTACTTGGGAGCCCAATCACCTCTGAGCTACAGAGAAAAAGCCAATGGAAATTGGCGAGTGGATCTTGCACGGCAAGCCACTTCAGGATTCAGGATTGTGGCAGGGGGACGTAACGTCTCCGTTCCCTCCTTCAGGGAACAAGGGTTACAGATGTAACCTAGACGTTCCCCCTCAGTCGTTCACTCCGACGTTACGTCGAGTGACATATTTGGGATCAACCCATGGAAAACGCCACAATCTTGAACCACGTTACATAGCTAAACACAAATGCTGACAGGCAAGCGTGTCAGGACAAATGGTTCGACACGTAACCTTCCCAACACCCTGTAGGCCGAAAGAGGGACTACCAGGGGCGCCAGATTTCTGAAGCGGTTGTTGGGGGGCGGAGCACATTTTAGAAACTTGGAAAATGTGGGAAAAATTGTAATAAAAGGTTTTTAGGGGAACACGGGTCTAGAGGATTCTCCCGTGGAACAATACTGAGACAGGATGCCACAACCGGAGGGTGAAGGAAATCCACTACCAGAGCACAGTCACGGACTACTCCGTCCTAGTCCGGGCTGCGGGGCACGGAGGACCCAGTGTTTCAAAAAAAAAAAAAGGGAACAACTGGGAAAAAGGCGCACGGATCCAATAGGAATGGCTCAGCAAGCCGACACTGAGCCGACCTCCCCGTGTTGGTGTTATGTTAGCACACGGGAAGAAACAGGCTCTACTCGAAGACTATAGAATCTTGCGAAGGTATTAGGTGTCGCCCAGCCCGCAGCTCTGCAAATGTCTGATAGAGAGGCACCGTGCGCCAAGGCATAGGAGGAGGCAACACTCCGAGTGGAGTGAGCTCTGACTCCCAAGGGGCACGGCTCACCTTGGGACTCGTACGCCAAGGTGATGGCATCTACCACTGATGGCCAACCTCTGTTTGGAGACAGCATTTCCCTTCTGCTGTCCCCCAAAGCAGACAAAGAGCTGCTCGGAGCGTCTAAAGCCCCGGGTGCGGTCCACGTAAATTCGCAAAGTGCGAACGGGACACATCAACGCTAAGGCCGGGTTTGCCTCCTCCGAGGGCAGAGCTTGCAGGTTCACCACCTGATCCCGAAAGGGGGTGGTGGGAACCTTGGGCACATAGCCCGGTCTGGGTCTCAGGATCACGTGAGAGTCAGCCGGACCAAATTATAGGCACTCTTCGCTAATAGAGAACACTTGTAGGTCCAGCGCAGCTGAAGCACTCACGTGAGGCAGAGATCGTGCCTGTCAAAAGAAGCCAGGTATGCCCCGCATCCAGTTGCGCACGGCCGGAAAGACATCCCGCGGACGAGAGGCTTTCAACGGCCGTAGGAAAATTGCTCTTTTAGAATCGGAGTGCCCAGGGAAGGGCTGAAGTAGCGCTTCGCTGGAGTGCACAAGTGCCAGCACACACAGCCGGCACACACGATCGAGCGTGGGAAGAACTTCTTTCTCTTTCTTCTTCGTGACAGCGTTCTCAAAGGCGAGAACTCCGAAGCAGAAATCTGAATGAGTGGATGCACGCCGCAATCTTATATATCCGTATGTACGGGGGAGTGGCTTGCCGTGCAAGATCCACTCGCCAATTTTCATTGGCTTTTTCTCTTTAGCTCAGAGGTGATTGGGCTCCCAAGTACGATCCCAAATACGTCACTCGACGTAACGTCGGAGTGAACGACTGAGGGGGAACCTCCCTTTTTGGGATTTGTGTTCTCTGCCTCCCAGAGCCTCTTCTTGAATGGTATTTCAGTGTCCAGGCTTGCCAGGCACATTCTAAAATCCACGTTGTGGTAAGAACGCACACTAGCTTCTTGTGTTCTTTCTGAAATCCTGTATGGAGGGGATCACGCATTTAGCTTCGTACCCTTTCTGGAGATGTTCGGCCCCGGAACCTTGGGCCACACTCCACTTATGTGCTGATCGACGGGGTGCTGATGACCTGCCCGACCAGCTCCTCAAGCGTGCTTGAGGGACTGCTGTCCTAGACTATAGACTGTATCCCTTAAAGGAATCTCTTTCTTATTCCAAATCTGAGCTCTGCCCTACACTCAAAAAAATGATTCTTTAAACCTACTTAATTCAATTATGGACCGTGGTTCCACACAACCAAATTGTTTTTGATTAACATGAATGGAATTTTTTGAATCTCTGCAAACTCTTTGTGTTGTGACAACACAGCTGAATGAGGAAGAATTTATGTGAAATGTCCAACCAACTTAGTTTATTCACTTTCCTGTAACTTAAACCGGTTAAGTTTAGTGAACATATTTTGGTTTATTAAAAACTGGCCAAATGTGTTTCACTTTATCAGCATAAGGAAGTTTGTTTCAGACAACTCATTTAAATTATGGACAGTGGTTCCATCCAATTGGTTCTAGTTACTTTAACTAAATGATTTCTAGTTAAAGTTACTCCCTTCAACAAAGCATTTTTTGTGTGATTATCTTGCAATGAGTCATAAAAGACAATATGTCACAAATGATCAAGTGTATTTGTTAAACAAGAGCAACAATTACAGTTACAACCACATTACAAAATTACAGAAATATTAAACTACTGTCATTTTCTAATTGGCATATAAAGGTAACCAATCAAATCTTAATCCAGGAACAGGAACTGGCTCCAGAAATAACTTCTGCAGTACTCCAAATGTGTACCTGATTTCAGGAGTTCAAGTTTAGTCCATATATCAGTCCCAGCAACATGTTTTTTCATAGGGTATACTGCTAGGGTCCTGAAGAACTTTATCTTTCAACACTCCAACATCTGCTGGTCTTCAATGTCTGCACCTTCAAATCTTATGACATAGAATCCCATGATTCTTCTGGATCACCTCCTGAGTGCTGCCAACGTCTGTATCCTAGAGAGGATATTTAAAAGAATGGAGTACTCAAATTCTTACGTATTAAATTTGCCTTAGCATTTATTATCCTTGAAAATACCAAAAAATAAAAAGTAAATAAATAAATAAAACAACTTACCATATACTCCATAATAACACTGCTAGTGTCTTCATTCGGGTACTTCAATGTCATTAGTCTAAAGATGCAGACAACAACAAAATTAATGAGATTTAGCCTTTACATTTACAAAAAACAAACCAACAAACAAACAAAAAAAACACATTTGAAAAATGTCATTCATTTATTATTCTGTCTGATCATTTCCTTACGGGAAATACAGGCAAGCAGTTCAGACGGAATTCTAACTAACATTACAGTGGAAAATGAAACCATAACAGTACTGGAGCAGATCAGCACAAAAAGCTACTGTCCTGTAGAGTTTAGCAATATTCCCAATTAAAGGGATAGTTCACCCAAAAATAAAAATTCTGTCATTAATTACTCACCCTCATGTCATTCCAAACCCACAAGACCTTCATTCATCTTCGGAACAAAAATTAAGATATTTTTGATGAAATCCGAGAGCTTTCTGATCCGGCATAGACAGTAATGCAGGTCTTACAGGTTTGCTAATCAAGGTTTTTAGGAATTCTCAAACAAAATGTTGGCAGTATGTGTACACAACCACCCTATAATGATAAAAATCCACCCAGTGGTATTTTTTAATCACTATAAGTAATATGGCCTTTTTCAAATCAGGTCATTCTCAGCTTCTATTTGGTGTGACGTCACACTGATCAAGGCTGCTCCCACAATAGTTGATTTACATGACCGTTTTATCTTAGACCTGCCCTAAATGAGCCGAGTGAGAGCTGAGAACAGTCTGACCACCATTATTGTGTCGACACCGGTGCAGGGGAAGACATGAATGTCTCAGATTGAGCAAATGAGGTGTTCTGTTTGTAACGATGTAATTGCTACTTTAGTTTATTTTCTAATGTGTTGTTTTTTTCGTGCTCTAAAATGTATAAAAATGTTCGTTTTCATGGCCGGATAAAATATCGCTGGGAGCCGCTAGAGGGCGCTAAGGCCTAGTGTATTTCCTCATTTAAGCGCGTCCATTTCAGTGTGAGTCAGTTTGGTGTAGGCAACCGCGTGGCAAA
>JAHKKF010538718.1:6997-20325 GCA_019740295.1 Labeo calbasu | reverse complement strand
CTATTTAGTCATTAGCACTCATCAGGCAATGTCTATGGGCAACTGACTGCACTCAGACCAAAGGGGGCTGAATAATTACGCACACCCCACTTTTCAGTACTTTATTTGTAAAAAATGTTTGGAATCATGTATGATTTTCGTTCCACTTCTCATGTGTACACCACTTTGTATTGGTCTTTCACGTGGAATTCCAATAAAATTGATTCATGTTTGTGGCTGTAATGTGACAAAATGTGGAAAAGTTCAAGGGGGCCGAATACTTTTGCAAGCCACTGTATATATATATATATATATATATATATATATGAACTGTTCAATATATATTTAGCAGTTCCTCTACACTACAACAAGCTGGAATCGAAACTGCATATGCCTTGAGAAGATATTACTTAAGCTTGTGGGTGATTGTGCAAATGTCAGTATTTTTTGTTACAGTATATCAGTCTATGTGCTTGTGTCACTCATCATGTAGACATTTAGATTCTCTGTTACCTGCACATAACATATTTCATCCTCATACTAAAAATCAGTATGATATTCTCTAGCTTATTCTAAGAAACAACTATTTTACAAAGGTTTGTAGAAAAACTAATCACTAAAAAGTGTGACAGACTTCATTTCGCTGAGCCGCTCTCTGGTGGAGTCGATGTCTTTGGATTTGGAGTAGATCCAGTTTTCTAGATATTTCTTGTTTGGAAAATGTCCCAGCAGAGACATCATCTTTTCATTATGTCTTGACTTGATCTTTCTCACTTGCTCTTTTTTCTCCATCTGAAATCCGTAACAGAAATAAATTACTTCTTTTCTTGTTGGATAAAACATTCACATCACCAACCCCTGTCTGGTATTAGCACTGATAATAAAACTGTATCTTTAAGCATATGCGTAGTATTTTTCAGTAAATCATCCCATCTCTTTCATCATTCCGTGTTTGAAATCCACATATTTGGACAACTTCCCAGTAGACCAATACACTCACAGTGAGACCCTGTAAGGTCACCTGGAATGGCTGTGCTAGACATAACATAAATGCATGACATAAATAAGCCAAGGTTGACAACCTAGGCTTAAAGGGTGTAGAGGGCCTAGGGGCAAAATGTTACAAGGGCCCAGAGCTAAAACAGAATGAGCTACCGGGGTCTGAGTAACATCAACCCGGTAGTATCTGACAAGTGTATGTGGAGAGGCCCAGCTTTCAGCAGCACAAATATCCTGCAAGGTTTTTTTTTTTTTTTTTTCGTTTTGCGGGCAAAAAGAAGTTCAAAAAAGCTGACCGTTGGTATACTGTATATTAACATTCAGACACCCCCACGCTGCTGGAGGTGTCACGAGTGTATTTAGTGCATGAGGGATAAACAGAGAGTGTGTGCAAATCACTGACACATCTGGCTGACGCCAAGGCCAGGAGCAGAGCTGTCTTGAAAGACAGCACCATGGAGAGGTCCCAGATATGGGCTGGAGAGATGGACGGACAAATGGGCTATTTGGGAGCTATCAAAATCAGATTCAGGCTCTGCTCTTTCACACTGACCAGAGTAGGAATTATCAGGCAGAGTGGGTGGACCAGTGGGTGGACCAGTGCATCCACGCCAAGAGGACAGTCCTATCCTGACCCAACCTTTGTCATAGAAGACCAACTATCTAAGGGTGGAGGTGCAACTCTCCATAGAGTAGGTTTACCCTCGACATTTTACCCCAGGGTTTTGCATGTGGGGGCTCACTCTGCTGTCTCTGAGCCCTTATCACTGATGCTTTAGTGCGACAGCAGGACTAAAAAAAACCTGGCCAGGCTCCAGTGATGCATTGCTTCTCGCTGTCAGGGAGATTGGAAAGATTAAGCCACAGTGCATGCTCTCCGACCACTGAGAGCAATAGAGCGCCCGCATGCTTGGACAGCTTCACAGGCGTTACGGAAAATGAAGTTGTTCACCGTGACCAGAGATCACGGTGAACGGGTTATGGCGACCAGTAAGGGCTCTTACCACCAAAACTGAGGCTTTAAAAGAGGCCTGAAGAATGTACACATAGAAACAATCCATCTTGCCGTGTACAACAGGCTTGGCTGGGGCTAGCAGCCTGCCCTAAGTGGGGTAAAGGTATCTGGCGATAGAGGGCGTAGTTTTACATTTTCCATTCCAGTACATGTCCCTTTCTTGGTTCAACTTATTCTGAAGTGTTTGCCATTCGATACTGAGGAGAGCGACTGCTCGTGCACAAAACTCTAGGAGGACCGTTTGGGGCAGGACAGCATTATCCTGAGGGGCCACAGATGATTGAGATGGCCTCCTCGACAACCTGAGCCATCAAGAAGGACTGCATCATCCTTATCCCCAGGAGTCCATTGATGAAATGGGGATCCGTAATGATCGCCCCAGCTCAGAGAGGCATAACCGTGGGAAGCCATCAAGAGCGTGGCAGTGTCATCTTTTTCCCAATCCGAACACAACTCTCCCGACACAGGAGCTTCTTAGGGACCACCAAGCAATGGCTACAGTTCTCCAGTAAATCAGTGGCTTCCTGAGCATGTGTAAGACCCATGCAAACAATGCAAATGGGATGGGGATACCTAGCGGTGTAGAGGGCGCAGCACACAGCCGGGTAGGCTCGCAACTGGTTGGTCATGGGGGTAGCCGGATTCGATTTTGGTTCCTTAACTGCCACTGGCCACACGCTCCTGTCTGCTGGATTTTGTGCAAATGGATGCTTCTGCAGAGGTCAGGCATGGATGACATTCCCATAGGTGGATCTCGAACACGAAATGATAAAAGAGAACAGTCTCTCAGAGTGAACGCATACAGTGAAATGAGTTTTCTTAAGCTGCTGATTGCTTTTCAACAGTTTAAAGGAGAAGTCCACTTTCAAAACAAATATTCACATATAATGTACTCACCCCCTTGTCATCCAAGATGTTCATGTCTTTCTTTCTTTAGTTGTAAAGAAATTAGGTTTCAGTCTCAATATAATGGACTGCTATGGTGCCCCGATTTTGAACTTCCAAAAGGCGGTTTAAATGCGGCTTCAAACGATCCCAAATGTTGTTGTAAACGATCCCAGCCGAGGAAGAAGGGTCTTATCTAGCGAAACATGAATCTTTGTTTTGGAAGTGCACTTCTTTAAAATCACGTTTTTAAACCACAATGCTTGATGCTTATGCAAACGATAAGTTTTCATGAGCACATTGCATAGCAATGTCATGTGAACATGTACACAGGATATAGACGATATTCCACAATCTCTACCGGTTACCAAATTTCTACCGGTTAATCGCGTCTACCAGTATATAGCCCAACCCTAGGATATATTATGGAATCTAGATAATGTTAGATGTATCCTGGTTGTTTTCTGGGCAAGTCTTGTTATTCAGATGTGCTATTGCCCAAAGAGATTTAATTAGTTTATGTTTGTTGTATTTGTATTTGGTGTAAAAATGAGGATTGGCCACTAATGGACAAAAGAGTGATGCCTTGTGCACTCACCTTGGTGTTCTTGAGCATGTCCACCTGTGTGCGTTCTGCAGTGTGTGCGTTCAGCAATTCCATCTCCTGGTCTAGTCTGCGCTGGGGCTGATCCAGTTCAGTTTTCTCCTTCTGTAGTTCAATTTCTTCTGCCTTTAAACTGTCCACTGTGCAGGCCTGCATGGCATTATCAAGCTCACGCTCCTATGAACACACACGTTCAGGCATTTTCAAATGCAATACAAGTGCCAGTGATGTTATTGTTATTATTGTTTCCCCTTTTTACTAACTTATTTTCAAATTTTGCCATTTTAGTTAAGGAATCGGTTGAGGAAACCAACAGAACACTGATACAAATATATCTGAATGCTCAAAGCAAGTCATGTGTGGTGTAGTACAGTAGAGCAGGCCTAACCGCTTTCTGAAGTTCAGTGTCCAGCTCCTGTAGTCTGCTTGAGGAGCCCTCCAGTCTCTGGAGGTCAGACTTGATGTTGTTCAGTTCCCGTTGTTTCTTGGCCTGTATGTCTCTCTTGATATCAATAGTTCTCTCTAGACCTGTCTTCTTATCTCGGAGGTCATCAATGCTTTGTTGCTTCTGTGCCACTTTCTCCTGCATATCATGCTGAAAACAAAGTAATGTACCAGTTTAATGTAAAAGAAATGAATTAAAACAAATGAATTTACATGTTGCAATACTAATATTTAACTTATAACTGATAAAGTTAAATCTATCTTTCAACTAAATTAATCTACATGAATTCTATTATATATATATATATATATATATATATAGCACCACCAGTGTAATGACTTTTGGCTTAAATATTAATATTTCATTTTGGTCATACTATTTATATGGGGCACCAGCCAGGACTTTCACCTTGACAGTAAAAAACAGGGAAAAAATTAAAATAACATTACATTACATTACATTACTCAAATCTTACCACAGTTTGGTTGAGGGCCTCTGAGTCCTTTTCGAGTCGCTCTTTGACTTGCCTGTGGAAGCTCTGGAGCTCTCGTTCACTAAGAGGGGTTTGGTCATAACCCCCCAACTCCAGGGAACATGCTAAAGTCTTGACCTGAGTGTCCCTCTTTTTAATGTTTTCTGTGTGCCTATCTGCCTGTGTCTGAAGACGACCTTCAAATGAACAAAAAATTGCAATGAACAGCTCTGAGAAAGAAGAAATCTTTGTTGGGCCTTTTCTGCTAAAAGACAGCATTAGCAAAATGACTTGGGTTGTTCTTAAATTACTCACCACATTCAAGTGTATTTATGTGATTAAAAAGTTTTTGGCCACCTAATCAAAGAATTAATGAAGAGATCAAAACTTCCAACCTCACAAAAAAAAAATCTTCTATCAAGTGTTTTGATCCTGTTTTGTCCCTGTATCAGTTCCTAGTTTTTCATACATGGTCATTTCCCTTTTTCTTGTTTAATTGATTGATTATTCTATGCATCTGTTTTGTTAATTATCCTGTGTATATTAGTTCCTGTTTGTTCCTTTGTCCATCGTCTGGTCTGCTTGCTTTGTGCGTGTTCACTAGTTGCTGTCTTGAATTTTCAAAGTTCCATGTTGGATAAACGTGATCAGCTGTGATCTCCACATGTACAATTTCCCCCTGATCAAGTTGGTTAATCATGTCCTTTTTATAAATGGTTCAAATTTTGAAGTAGAAGAGGTTCAAAACGATCATCGTCCAGTCCGAAAACCACCGGGCATCTCCAGCTCACCCCTTGCCAGGAACCTCCACATACCCAGCCAAATGTTCCGACTAGAGGTCAACCAATACTGGAATTTACAGATAACGATAACTAGGTTGGACCACACTGGCCGATACCGATTAATCGACCAAGTTTTTAAAATGGATACTGAGCAGAAAATAAATAGTGCTCTACTATTTAAAAAAAAAGTAGCCTACTGAACCATACTTTGTAAATTAACATAAATATATGTATTATATCGCCTATTGATCATTGCAGTTAGTTCATTGTTCATTAATGTTAACAAAAGCAACTAAAATGTAACAATATATCAGTAAATGTTTAAATTAACACACTCTAACAAGGAACAATACTTCTATTCAATCTTAATGTTACAAATGGACTAAAGATGCTAAACAGTCATGCTAAAGATGGCCATCTTTAAATATCTACACAAAGGCCACAGTATTGAAATTACATACGTATGGATATTGTATGCTTTCACAATTTAAATGCTTCTATTTTAGAACATTTGTAGTTACGTAATCACAATAGAAAAATATGTTAGTCACACAACGGGCAAAAGTGCGTCCAGTATCACACACACCGGACGCGTCACATTCAATTCAAACGGCGGTCTACACGAGTTTATTTAATCACCAAATGGGCAAAAGTATACTGCTGTCCTTTCTCCACTAATGCAGCATCTAGTCAACAAATTCATCACTTAGTAATGATATGAAAACATGCACTACAGTATACTGTACACACCGCTACGTTGTCGATGTTTTAAATCCGCCTTTGAAGCGTCCCACTCTGTGCAGCGTGCGGCGCGTGGTGTCACGTGTCTAAACAAACTGCACGTGCTGTCAGTGATTTCTGCCACTAGAGGCCGCTCTCATGGTGTATAACAAATTCTGTATGGACTTTGCTGTATAATTGAGGACCTTATCAGCCGCTCCAGCAACGGACCTAACCCGGAAAAAACTATCGGCATGGATTTTTGCTGATAACCGGTAGTTCCGGCAAACAACTATCGGTGCTGATTAATCGGCAAAACCGATACATCGGTCGACCTCTAGTTCCGACCACCCATACACTCCCAGCACTGTCTCTGTCCTCAGCCCAGCTATCTCTGTCCGGCTGCTCCCGAGGCAAGCCTGCCGGCCACAGCTCCCTCAAGCCTGCTGGCCACTTGAACTCCTTGATCCTTGAGTCCCCGGCTGAGAAGACTGCCACGTCTGAGTCCCCGGCTAAGAAGTTTGACACGCCCCGGCTGAGAAGGCCTCAAAAACCGTAAATCCTTTGCCATGGCTCCCTGTGCTGCTTGCTCCACCATGGCTTTCTGAACTGTATGCTCCGCCATGGCTCTCTGAACTGAACTGCATGCTCCGCCATGGGGTCCTGAACCATCTGCTCTGCCATGGCTGCCTGTGCTGCTTGCTTCACCATGGCTTTCTGAACTGTATGCTCCGCCATGGCTCTCTGAACTGAACTGCATGCTCCGCCATGGGGTCCTGAACCGTCTGCTCCGCCATGGCACCCTGAACTGTCTGCTCTGCCATGACCCACTGAGCTCCCTGTCCTGCCATGATCCCTGAGCTCCCTGATCTGCAATGGAGGCCTTCTTTGTCTCCGCCATGTACCAGCCTCCAGGGCATCCACCCCCCCTGCCCAGTAGATACCAGAAGGGGGGAGTAATGTCAGTGTTTTGGTCCTGTTTTGTCCTCGTATCAGTTCCTAGTTTTCCATATATAGTGATTTTCCTGTTCTTGTTTAGTTGATTGATTATTCTATGCACCTGTTTTGTTAATTATCCTGTGTATATTAGTTCCTGTTTGTTCCTTTGTCTGGTCTACTTGCTTTGTACATGTTCACTAGTTGCTGTCGTGAGTTTTCTAAGTTCCATGTTGGATAAACCCCTTGTGTTTCATCATTAAAGACTGTTTAAACTATCTCCTGCCTCTTGCCTTCTCCCTGCAACTACGACACCATGACATCTTCTTCTGACTTGCAAGAAGTGGCAAATTATAAATTTGCTAGGCTTTGTTATAAACTAAAAGGACACCATTTTTTCTTCTAGTGACTCTTTTAAATATTAGAATTAAAACAACCATTTGAGTATCAGTGATGTCCACAATCACTGACACATAAGGAAAGTTTGACTACCTTGCTCAACTAGCAGGCCAGATTTGTCGCGGCTCATCCTCTGGCATTCTTGACTGGCCCGTTCAAACTCACACCGACACTCCGTAAGTCTCTGCTCCTTCTCTTCCACCGTCCTCCCGTGGTTCTGATACATGTCCTGCAGCTGATCAGTTGAGCCCTGAAACACCTAAAACAGCACAACACAGAATCAGGGATCCTCAATGAATGAGCAAATGGTTTGGCACAAGGCTTTGTCTTAGGCCTCTTGTTTTTCTAGATATACACGCTCCCCTTAGATATTTTTGAACATGGTATTAGTTTTCATTGTTATGCAGATGACAAAAAATATCCCCAGGCCAGAAGAAATCAATAATATTTATTATTAGTATTAAGTAATAATAGGTAAGTTGTCTGTTTTAGTACAATTCAAAGATACAGAAGAAATCTTTGGGGAGAGAAAGTGACTTAGATTAAACTTGAAAGTAAACCCTTTGTTCAATCATCAAACGAAAAATGTCAGAAGTTCAACATTCATTACTGAACATCCTGTACATGTTTTCTATGCAAAACACTTCCTCTGCTTTCAGATGATCATTATCTGGCATGTATGACTAATACTGATAGTTGTGAAACTTTCACAACTAATGTTTTTTGTTTGTTTGTTTGTTTGTTTTTTTAAATAAACTTTAGTTACCTGTTCAATATTTTTCTCTAGGTCCCGGTTATCATCCTCCATCTGTTTCTTCCTGATTTCCAGAGTTTTGATTTCATTACCCAACTCATTCACTTTGCTGAGGCTGTTGTCAATCTCATTCAGTCGATTCTGAAAATATGGGGAAGATGTGTTAGGTGAATGTACATAACATTAACATTTCAAATAAATAATAATAATAAAAAAATAAAAAAATATAATTATAAAAAAATATAAATAATTAAATGAGCTCTCACTGATCTTTCATTTGTAAATTGCAAAGGGCCAAATTTCTATAAACCTTACATACATTTCCAAAATTTATTAACAAGTTTTCAAAAAATCCTCTAGAGTTTACAAAAATTTTGCAACCCTGTTTGTAAAGAATTAACTGACCAAATTATTTTAAAAATAGTAGACATTATCATATGGTTTTGTAAACACATTAATAAGTTAAAAATGCACATTTTGGGGATGAATGTGCAGCCAAATATAACTACACTGTGATGTATACTGTAACTGGTACTCTTACATGTGCTACAGCTACGTATATTAAAAACATTTTAGAATATTCATTACCCAAAACAATGAACTGCCACAGACATCAAAAATATATATAAATAAATAAAAATAAAAATAAAAATAAATAGAATAAAATTTTTAAAAAAAGAAAGGAAAAAATCAATGGCATTTAATTTTTCGAGTTGGTGTCACAAATTCTTTGTGTCCCACCTTCAGTGGGTCAATCTGACTGTCGATGCGTTGGACACTTTCTGTACAGGAATACAGCTGAGCCTCTTTAGTTGACAGGCGCTCTCTAATCTCTTGGGCTTTATCTTTGTATTGTTTCAGGTACTGGAGCGCCGTCTGGCAGCGTTTAACAATATCAACCTGCTTCTTCTTCAGTTTCCGCAAGGTGTCCAATACCTCAATGTACCTTCAAGCAAAGGTTTTGGTTATTTTGTTCATTTATCTGTGATGCTACCTTATCATGCATAAAAGACAACAGAGGACAATCCAATGTTATGAAAAGCAGAGGATGTAAACTGTATGACAAAGTGACAGAAGCTTCAGTTTAAAACCTGTTGTCAAGATAAAAATACCTAGTGGCTGAGAAAAGCTCATCAAACTTCTGCTTGAGGGCTTTTCCTTCACTGAGAGGCCAGTTGGAGTCCTCTTGGTGACAGAAGATGACATAGTTGATAACAGACTTGGAGACACCCAGTGCTGAGATCATCTCACGGTCTATTTCAGCACATTTAGAGCTCGAGCTCTCTGTCTGTCTGTGCCTGACAACAAGAGAGGTCAAGACAATGTCAAACAATCAAATGTAGTCCTTTAAACAGGGACCATAATGTACTCAATTCAAGGGCCAAGTAGGAGTAAAAATTTGTAGGAAAAATGTATAAATAGGGTGGGTACCAAATCCTGGTGCCATATTTTATGACCGGTATGTACCGGACCAAATCAGATTTCGGTGCCTTATTCAGTGCCACTTCAGTGCCTGAGCTGTCGACTGAAATATTTGCCCATCAGATGCCCCGCAACATCAATCAAATGCTTCCTTTATGATCTGATGTGGCTTCATATCACAGAATGAGGCAGAAAAATATGTTCTTTACTGTTAAAAATGATGAATGAAACAGACATAACATTAATTATTTTTATTTATTTATTTATTTGAAGTATTGTTTTAGGCACAGTTTAGGCACCAGTACTGATTTAAAACTAAAGATTTGGCACCGGTATCGGAAAAGACCCAAATGATATCCAACCCTAGTTATAGTTTTTTTTTCCTTTTTTTTTTTTTTAAAGGAATTATTTTATTCAGCGAGAACACAATAATGTATCAAAAGTAACAGTAAAACATGTTTAACGTTACAAAATAATTCTATTTCAAATAATGCTGTTTTCCCCTCTTTGCACTCATTAAAGAATCCTGAAAAAAAGTATTACAGTTTCCATTAAAACACGGGTTGTCAAACTCAGTTCCTCGAGGGCCACAGCCCTGCAGAGTTTTGTTCCAATCTTTCTCCCACACACATACTATGCAGTTTTCAATTAAGCCTAAAGGACTTGATTAGTTGGATCAGGTGTGTTTAATTAGGGTTGCATCAAAACTCTGCAGGGCTGCGGCCCTCCAGGACCGGAGTTTGACACCCCTGCATTAAAATATTAAGCGGCACAACTGTTTTCATCATTATTAAAAATAAAATCAAATGTTTCCTAAGTGCCAATCACGTGACACTGAAGACTGAATTAATGGCTGCTGCAAATTCAGCTTTTTAATCACAGGAATAAATTACATTTTAAATTATACTAGCTTAGAACACAGCAGGGCTGGTTTCTTCAACAGGGCAATAGGGCGACGCTCACATTCAACAATCCAAGATTCTTTTCTCTGGATATATATAGTCTAATCAGTGTCAAGTTACATTACGTGGAGTACCTCCCCTTTTTGGGCAATTTCACTCACAGACTTTCATACACATACTAATAGACATCAATACAAAAGTTTTTTTTTGTTGTTTGTTTTTTACTTTTTTCGAACTGCAGGGACTGCAATGCAATCTCTATGGTTTCCGGGAGTTCTGTAACCTTAACTTGCGCAGCGAACAACTTAACTTGTGGTGGGAACAAACATACCTCTATTAATTATCTTCAAGCTGAAATCAGGACTAGTCTGTATGGCCTGAATAAAGCAATCCAGTATCTTAGCAGGAAAGTTTTGATGGATGACAACTGTAATGTAGGTAAAGACGATTACACTGACATACAGAAATCGCACATTATCAGATGAGTGCGTTATTATTAGTGTGCAAATAAATGCGTATGCGTATGTGCGCTCTCTGATAATTTTTTGCACGAGTGTGTTTTAGTATGATCGCACGTCTTGCAAGTGTTTTATAATGGACACTCGATGAAAAACATGTTATATACTTACGGGCATCAACACTTACTCTGACACCATGTGTACACTGGGCATGAGTAGCGTGATGCAACACAATACTATAGAACTCATTATAATCAGGGATGCTGCCTACACTGGATGCGGTGCAGGGCGCCGTAATGCAGTACGAAAAATCCTTCACAATAAACTGCCTTGTTCTATTTATGACGTACTGACACAAAGTTCAAATGATTTGCAACGGTCGCTTTGTCATGTCCACTGTCGGGGTGTGACAGAGGATTTGTTCATTGGTCATGCTGAGCTGCCTTCAGATCACCACTTTCAACAAATTCAGAATGTGTTTATTTACTTTTTTATTTGTTTTGCTCTGTTTAATAACTCTGTCCCTGCGGAGTTTAGCTCCAACCCTAATCGAACACACCTGAACCAGCTAATCAAGGTCTTACTAGGTATACTTGAAACGTCCAGGCAAGTGTGTTGAGGAAAGTTGGAGGTAAACTCTGCAGGACACCGGCCCTCTAGGAACAAGTTTGGTGACCCCTGATTTACAGTATATCTACATATTTTTATGACATCTCTGTGTGGCTCTGTTTGGTATTGTAGCTTGACTTGTATTTTATAGAAAATGCTCTAAACAAACGTGACATTTATTTTTTCCTTACAGGTTTTGCTGTTGCACTGTATACGTAAATTGTAAATTATGAAATAAAAAAAAAAAAGTTTTCATTTATCTTGAAAAAGTCTTGTTAAAAATGTAGTTTTGTGAGAGTCATCCTCAAACTTAATCTTGAACTTGGTAAAACAGTTATCTTTATTTAAAGTCTTAGTATTTTTCCTTTTGTTATACTGGGATAAATCATAGTGGGATGAATGCTAAAATTGTTGGACGTGGCGCCCTACCTAGAAGATTTTCCACCAGCCGCCACTGGAAAACAGTTGTAATAATATCGCACCATTCAAAAATATTTAAGAAATCGTACAAATCACAAACTTTTTAAGAGTAGTGTTTGACACATGTTCAACCTACTTGATTCTAGAAATCACATTTTTAAGGGTTTTGAACTCAAGTTTCTTGCCCTTTTGTGTGCTTTGCATAGACCTCTTGACTTCCATTTGATCGCCATTCACGTCTCTGAACCAGAGATTGATCCGTGCCTGTACTTCTGTCTCATAAACATCCTACAATAGACCAAAATTAGTTTTAATAGTCAGTGTGTTGGCATTAAAACAGAATGTCACCCTGGCCAGCTCTAGCAAGGACAATACAAGTCAATGTTTGTAAGTCTGTTATTTTTGCAAGCTGAATAAAGGTCTGTTGTATAACATAGTTATACAAAATTGTTCCATTAAAAGATTACACACAACAACTGTAACAATAATAGCGTTAAGAAACGATATCGCTAAAAAAAAAAAAATTTATGACAGCCAGTCAGATTCTATCCTGCTTTACAGCTCTGTAACATTTAAAAGGGTTGCTCATAAATAAATAAATAATAATAATAGTAAAAAAAAAAAAAAGATCTTTATTGTGCATTGGTGTGAATGCTTACGGACCATTCTACAGTATTGGTGCAAAGTCAAGTTGAACACCTTGAAAAAAATGTGTCTTTTTCCATAAATGTTGTATGTATGCAAACTGTATAACATCCAATGTACACATTTCTAGTAATTGTGTATTGTTCATTCTCATATTGTATTTTCAGAAAGATTTGGAATATTTAGCTTACATCTACCTTTTAAATATATATGTTTTTGCTATTTTATTAAAAGATTTTTAGAGGTAAATCAATCAATACAATTTTAACTACATTTAAAGTTTGATTTATGAGATTTGTTGTATTTTTCTTTGTAAAAGGCAACACGCTGATCATACAGATTTCAAAGTTAAGGATTCATTAGTTTGACTATACATTGAACCAAACACTATCATAACATCTTACAATTCAATAAACTTTATTTCTGACAGAACATCCCATGTTTTAGTTGTGACTGTATATTTTCGCTACAGTAATGTTTTGTGAACTAAATGAACTAAAATTTTGTTTACAGAGTGTCTATTAGGTGACATTTGAATTAAAATGATATTTTACACTCAATACGTTATTATTGCATATTGTTTTATAATGTACTACAAAACTGAGGTGCAGATAATTGCCACTATTTGCATATATAAACAGAATCCATTGCTATCTGCACTTAGTGTAAATAGCATCAATTGCTAAAGAAATAGTTTAACTTAAATAGCATGCCTTAAAGTTAAACACAGATTTTCAGACTTTTTTGATCATAAATGTAGGGGTATAGTAGCAATCAGTCTCAGTCAATGGACTAAAACATACACTATTTCATTAGTGCAATGAAAAAGCGGGACACTTTTTTTTTTTTTTTTAGATAAAGTTACATAATTTACAAAAAAAA
>JAHKKF010538717.1:19046-33386 GCA_019740295.1 Labeo calbasu | reverse complement strand
CTGTAGCATAATACTCATATCCTTTCATCAAATCAGCTTTATTTATACCCAGTTGTTCAGTCGCAAATGTGTGCACCTGGTTCAAGACCAATGAAAACCTCTGCCAATCTGTCAGTCCTATTGGGTAAACAAGTTCAGGTGATGTTCAATTTAGTTCTGTTCTGTGCCTGTCTAAGTTCTTGTTAGTTTCTGTGGTTACATACTAGTTAATTACCTCGTCCACCTGCTGTTCATTTACTCATTAGGTCCCTCAATTAGTCTGTGTATATATACTCCTTGTGCCCAGTTCAGCTCTTTGTTTGATTTTGTGGTTGTGTTTTTCTGTATTCTTGCTTAGTTTAATAAATTGTGTTTGGATTCTTTATCTACCTATCCAGCATGGTCTCATGAGAATTTGTATGTATTTTACATCATGTAACTTCTGGTTCTACCAACTGTACATTTACTTATGTTTGCATAGATGCTGAAATACTGGGCCTGTATTCACATCTTAAGGCTAAAAGTAGCTCATAACTTGCTGACTTAGGAGAAAATCTTAAAAATAATGGGTGTGTCAATTCTAAATTTAGGACTCATAAATGTTTGCTCTAAGAGTATTTCACAGAGTGTTTTACCTAAATCTATAAAATGTTAGGAGTAGTGAAGAGGACTCCTAAGTCATTAAGACCAAATCCCAACTGTCCCAAAACTGGTGTTAGCAATCTGCCTTTGAACTTAAACGTTTTAGAAACACTCTGCATTTATCTCCACACATATGTTTTCCAATGCAACTTTTTAGGTTTTGGAGGTTATACCAACTCCATACTTTCCTTTGATTAAATCCTCGTTGTCATTAACATGTTGGGAAAGAAGTAACAGCTGTTCTTGTGTCAAATTTGGTTTTCTTTTACATTTGTATATCAGCCATGATTAATCTATTCTGTTAATAAAAAGGCTGTTTATATGCATATGAGGTAATTGTTTATGAGAAGCACGCATGTAAAAGGCTGACAATCAGCTGAACATATACTTGTTTAATTAGTGACACTTAGCCTGCATTTTAAAATCTTTATTTGAATGTGGCAAAAAAAAAAAAAAAATATTTGAATGACAAAATAATACCACGCTCTACAATATTTCTGTGAACAAATCTCTGACAGAGACCCCTCCCCTATCAGCCAATCACTGTGTGCATAGTTAGTAGGCACGCTGACATCATCCATAGCAACAAGGTCAACCCCGCCCTTACTCTTAGCTTAAGACTTCTCTCTACTCCTTAGAAAAATTTGTCTCATCAGGGCCCGTATTCACAAACATTTTATCTTACCACTAAGAGTTCTCCTAAATAGCTGTAGTTTTTAGCTAAGAGTTCTCTCTTTAAACCTATTCACAAAGCTGCTGAGACAAACTTTTACTAAAGAATAAAGAGAAGTCTTAAGCAAAGAGTAAGGGTGGGGTTGACCTTGTTGCTAGGATGAAGTCAGCATGATTACTAACTATACACACAGTGACTGGCTGATAGGGGAGGGGTCTCTGTCAGGGATTTAGGCCTGTTTATAGAAATATTATAGAGTGCCATATTATTTTGCCACATTCAAATAAAGATTTTAAAATACAGGCTGTGTCACTAATTAAACAACTATATGTTAAGTCTAAATGTCAGCCTCTTACATGCATGCTTTGCATAACTGAATATGCTTAAACAGCCTTTTAATTAACAGAGTAGAATAATCATGGTAGGGCCGGGCAATATGGCAAAAAATTAAAATCTCGATTGTAAACATGGATCTGTTTGGCTGTTGCACTCGCGTTTCTTGCAGGGTCTCATGCATGCAATGGCATTTTTATTATGTTTTGTAATATTTCTATTCACGATCGCGATGTTGTGAGGTAGATAGCTGGCAACAGCCATTTTAGGATAGTTTGTGGCTTGGTCTTATAGTGCCTTAGGAGTCCTCTTTACTACTCCTAACGTTTCACAGACTTAGGACCTAGTTTTAGTGCTAAAACGCTTTGTGAAATACTCTTAGAACAAAAATGTTGGAGTCCTAAATTTAGGACTGACACGTCTATTATTTTTAGGATTTTCTCCTAAATCGGCGCGTTATGAGCTACTTTAGCCTTGTGATGTATACTGTTAATAGATTTTAAGGGGAAACTTTTAGCTAAAATCTTTTACTGATATTTAGGAGAACTCTTAGTGGTAAGATAAAATGTTATGTGAATACGGGCCACACAATGCTAAACAAGATTACACTTTACACCCTTAAAATGAATAAAATTTCTGCAGTTGTTTAGCTGTTACTTATAATGTAGTATAGAGTGTTTTCACAACATGTCGTCGCTCACGCTGGCCATATGTTGGCGGCACATGAAAATGGGTTGTGACTGTACTAATGCGACTGTGACTGCAAGGAACAGAAAAGCCTTTATTTAGCATCAGCTTTGTTTTTAATTTTAATACAGTTTTAATTTGTATTTAATGTAATTACAATATCTTTAAGTTTTAAAAATAATAAAATAAGACACAAAAGTAATTCCATGCACAAGTCATTTATATTTGATAAGACAAATCAAAAACACTGTAGCACAGAAGAAACACTGGAGATGACAAACCCACTCAGAGGCAGTCCGGAGTAGTGGCATGAGGGACACAACGTTTCCGTTCAAGCCAGTGTGTGGAGTAAATGCACCTCACCACTTCGTGACCTTCCAACGCCCAAGAACTTGACCTGCTCTCTACTGGAGAGCCGCTATAAGGCAGAGGTCCTTCAGCCGGAGCCTTTCCCATAGTAAAAGACAGTAGAAAACGCCTGAGAATCTTGGCAAGAAAGCTGGGATGGTGGCTGTTCCTCCCAAGGGAGGAAAACCACCACAGAGATCACACCCTACCCAAAGGGGAGGTAACTTGTGAAAAACCACCTAAGGACTCACAGAGGGAGTGCTGCATAGGGAGGATTCTGAGGTGGGCTCCACATAAGGAGAGACTACTGAAACTCAGAACCTAGAGACAGAGCCTGTCTCAGGGGAAACACCTCATCTCAGGGGAATATAGGTGGAAAATACACACATGGGGCCGCATGAGGAGCCACTACATGTGGAGCACCAACCCAATACAAGAGTTCACATGTGGCAACCTACCTTGTATTGGGTTCTAATAGCAAGTTCCTCCAGCGAACGTGAGATGTGCTAGAATGATGGAAGGATTAGTTCAGGGTTCACCTGGGGAGACTTACTGAACTGAAGAAGCGTAATCACCCTAAGGGGGAAGCGCTATAGCAAGCTCTACACCATACCAGTCTCCTGAGTCTGGGAACTTGCGATTAGGACTCCCGAAGATACTGGCTCCATTCGCAAATTAGAGAATCTGGCGAATGTGTTAGGTGTAGCCCAACCTGCAGCTCTACATATGTCTGTAGAGAGGCCGATGACTCCCAGTGCAGGCCTCTGCCCTGGTGGGCCATTTGTATCGTATTCACAACCAGTTGGAGATCCTATTTTGGGGACAGCGTTCCCCTTCTGCTGTCCACCAAAACAGACAAGATCTGTATAGATCGTCTGACCTCCGGGTATGTTCAGAATCATATGTAAGGTATGGACTGGGCAAAACAGACAGGTTGGGATCCCCTTCTTGGAAAGGGATAGCTTGCAAGGTCACCACCTGCTCTATAGAGTGGTGGGTACCTCAGCACGTATTGAGGCCTGGTTCTCAGAACAACGTGAGAGTGTGCCGGCCTGAGTTCCAGGCTTGAAACGTTGACAGAGAGGGCTTGAAGATTTCCCACTCTTTAACAGAGGTGAGCACAGTCAGGGAAGCTGTCTCCATGGAGAGGGCACAAAAACCAACTGACTGAAGGGGCTCAACGGATTTTACTGTAGGCCACAGACAGATCAAGAGGGGATGTGATGCAGCCTAGGAGGGTTCAACCTCCGGGCGCCTCTAAGGAATCTGATAACAAATCGTGCTCCACCGATCTGCTTTCCACCAAGTCATGGTAGCTGCCACATGGATCCTGGGTGTAGAAGCAGAAAGGTGCCTATCCAGGCCTCATTGAAGAAGGGATAGCACAAATTTGATGCCACATCTCTTGGGAAGAACACCTGTGCCATTTCCAGGACGTACCACCGCCTAGTGGAGGAGGCTCTGTCCTGCATAAGGTTCTTACCTCTGCAGGTGGAAAGTTTCTGGAGACCTCTTGGTCGCATCCAGGGACCATAGAAGGAGATTACAGAGATCTGGGCACGTGTGCCAGATTGTGCCCTTCCCCTGAGAAAGGAGGTACTTTGTCAGAGGGATGTGCCAGGAAGGGATTGATGATAGGAGCACAAGCTCCGAGAACCAGGTTCTGTTGGGCCGAACAGGGGTACCAGAAGAATCTGTTCTGTACCCTTCCTGACATTAGCACAGTATCTGTGCAACAAGGCTCACTGGGGGATAAGCGTGCTCGCGTAAGCCACTTGGTCAGCTGTGTGCCGATTCATCTGTACCGAGGGGGGGCCTCTGTCAGGCCGTAACACCACTGGCAATGAGTGGATTCTGGTGAGGCGAACAGAACCACCTGTGCCTGGCCGAACCAACTCCAAATCAGCTGGACCATCTGAAGGTGGAGCCTTCACTCACCTCGGAGCGAACTTGATGCCCGGAATGTGAGTGGCACACAGAAGCTTGAGTCTGTGCTGGCTCCAGAGCAGGAGATGGCGGGCCAGTTGTGACATGCGAAAGGGGCGTACACCACCTTGGTGGTTGAAGTACGCCACAGTCGCTGTGTTGTCTGTGCAGACCAACATATGCTTGCCCTGAACTAAGGCCGAAACCTCTTCAGGGCCCGAAGCATTTTTTCAACAACTCCAGGCAACTGAATGCCAAAGAAGTCGACGGCCTAACCAGAGCCCTGAGGCTGCATGCCTGTTGCACACGGCGCCTCAGCTTGACTTGGAAACAACTGTTGTGACAACAGTGCATGTAGACACTTCCAAGAGCACCTTGCCCATAGAAACAATATCTGTCTCCAAGGGCTGAAGGTTTGCAACACAAAAGTGTGTGCCTGGGTGCCATGCCCATCTCAGGACTTGGTATGAAGTCAGTGCTACAGCGGTTTCATATGCATCAGGTCCAGCAGCGTGACCGCAGCTGAGGATGCCATATGTCCCAGGAGCCTTGGTACATATCAGGGGGGCCGCTGTACTGAATCTGAGTGCTCTCACACACTTAGGGTGTACTCACACTAGGCATGGTTGCCGTGAACCGGGCCCGGGTTCGATTGTCCCCCCTCCCCACTCCCCCTCTGGCCTGCACTCACATAGGGTTTCAGCATTCGTGCCAGAGCACGCTTACGTCATTATGGTACGACTGTTTCAGGATAAACAGGAAGAGCGGCACTCTCGCTGAACGCAATGGAGTCCATCGCTCTGGCTACTTTGTGGATAGTAATTTTGAGTCGTTTGGTCCGCGGTGGTCCACAGCCCTCTCACAGCCTGTTGCTAAACAGGTCTATCGCTTTTGTGGTACGAAAATTTTCACGCAATCGTGCTGCTCGTATGAGGAGGTTTGCAAGGTACCAGCTGAAGTGCAGCAAGGACTTTGCAGCTTTGATTACCGACTACAGTTCCCGTACATCGGAAAAAAAAATGTGAAGTCACGCGTCCTGTTCCGTGCTTCAGCACGGTTAGCGCTCACACTACATGTGAACCGCGCCAGAGTCCAACTGAACCGTGCTCTGGCACACCTCTTCCAAGCGGGCCAGGGACAGCTAAACGAACCGCGCCCGGGCACGGTTCAGAGCACTCACGCTAGTCAAGCGAACCGCGCTTTGGTGGTCAAACGTACTTGGGCACGGTTCAAACTGCCTAGTGTGAGTACACCCTTAAGCACTGACTATGCACAGTCTTAAGAAAGACATGAAGTCACAGTGACCGAGTCCACACAGAGAAAAGAGAAATCCTGTACTGAGGAGAGTTTGCTCTTTTCTCAGATGACCTGAAGTCCCAATCGAGCCAGGTGGTTGAGAACCACATCCCTTAGAGTGCAAACCGAACCTCGTGAGTGTGCTAGGACCAGCCAATCACCGAGATACTGAGAATGCATATGCCTACTTCCCTGAGAGGGGCAAGGGCAGCCTCCGTGATCTTCGTGAAGGTGCGGGGCGACAGGGATAGGCCGCAGGGAGAACCTTGTACTGATGAGCCCGACCTCGAAGACAGAGTCTTGGAAGGATCAAGACATGACTTACAGGTCCTGGACAGGAGCCTTGGGGGGATCCGCCTCAAACTGAGAATCAGCCCCCCACAGAGGCTTGCTCAGCTGAAGCTTCAGCTTCAAATGGCTCACACCCTCCTAGCGATGCTGCCACCAACCATTCTGTCCATTAAGGAGCTCCAAATAAGAAAATCAGCCGTGCTGAGACATACTAACAGACTCATCCAGACGCTTGACCAAGGGACGCAAGGAGTGAGAGGTTTGCGGGGTTTTCACTAGGCGGAACCTTCTTCGCGTCCTATTGCTCCCCATCGCAGCGGCCTCATACCCGCAAGTAGAAGGACCGGAACAGTAAGCAGGCGAAGTGAGCTGTGGCTTCACATAAAAGCACGCGACTCATGAGCAAAGCGCGCCCATGGTCATGTTTTCGCAAGCAAAACATGAACCATCAACGAGCGCTGCATCAGCATGAGAATAGCCCAACACTGAACACAACGATCGTGTTGATCGTTTGGGGAGGTAAGCCGCAACCAGAAGGACACGGAACACACAATCCCAACCGTGCCAGCTCTTTCAGAGAAATTACTCATTTAGGAGGAAGATTGCTCTTCAAGATTGCCGTTGAAGCACCCAGGGGAACTCTCACAACACTTATCTGTGTTTGAAAAGGGAGAGACCGCTGCTTGTGCCATAGATCCAACGACAAAGAGGTGAATGGTGCAGCTTCTCACAGAGAGACGCTGCATTCGGCTCCAAAGAAGAGAACTAGTGAGCAGATGCCACGCTGGTCTATTTATACCCGGATGTGGCCAGCTATGCAAATTCTGCACACCCAATTTCATTGGCCTTTTCTCAAAGTTGTCAGAGGTGTTTGGGCTCCCAAGAGCGACCCCTAGTGTCGTACACTTGACACAACGTCGGCGTGAATGACAGATAGGGAACATCTGTTTACTCTGAATACTGAAGCCTGATTTGTGCACATTCATAAAGCTGCACTAACAAATGGCGCCAAAAGGGGTGGAGACAACTGCTGTATAAGCCATCTCTGAGCGCTATTTTGTCAAAATTTTTCTCCTTAGGTGAAGATCATCTCTTTGCTGGAATCTGAAGTAAGAAGCTTGAAGTCTGATAAAATTAATTCTAAATATAACTGTAAGCCAGTGTAAAGGACTGGTGTAATATGCTCAGATTTTCTGGTTCTATTTAGAATCCTGGCAGCAGCGTTCTGGATGAGCTGCAGCTGTCTAATGGTCTTCTTGGGAAGGCCAGTGAGTAGACCATTACAATAGTCTACACTGCTGGTGATAAAGGCATGAACAAGTTTCTCCAAGTCTTGCCTGGAAACAAAACATCTAATTTTTGCAATGTTTTTGAGATGATAGTATGCTGATATAGTTACTGCTTTGACATGACTACTGAAATTAAGGTCTGACTCCAGAATCACACCAAGATTCTTGACTTGATTTTTAGTTGTTTGGCCCCTAGAGTCAAGGTATGCGTTCACCTTGAGAATTTCATCTTTGTTTCCAAATGCAATGACTTCTGTTTTCTCCTTGTTTAACTGAAAAAAAGTTCGGCCACATCCAACTATTAATTTCATCAGTACATTGGCAGAGGGAGTCAATGGGGCTGTAGTCATTTGGCGATAAGGCTAGGTAAATCTGGGTATCATCAGCATAGCTGTGATAAGCAATTTGGTTCTTGCTCATTATTTGACTCTGTGGGAGCATATACAGCATATATATATGCATATATACTGTCACGGGGGGAGCAAAGCGACAGACACAGTGGGCGTGACGTCAGGCCTCGGAGAGACTTTTATTAAACAATAAACAAAAGTGTCCAAAGGGGAAAATAAAAGTGTCCAAAATAAATAGGGGATCTGGTGTCCTCGACGTGCAGGGGTTCCGTGAAGGAGGGGCAGTGTTCAGAAGGGAAGGGTCCAGGTAAGGGGCGGAGTCCGGCGGCCGCACTCGCTCCCCGCCGGGGTCCGCGGCACGAGGGGTAGCGGCTTCCTTCAGCGGCTTCATCCACCGTTCATCGCGGCACTTCCTGAGGCGGGTAAATCGGCCTGGCATCCTGGCCCACAGCTGTCTGGGTGCGGCTTCACGACCGGACCGCGGGTCCGGAAGCTCATCCGTCGTGTCGGCGGCGCTCAGTCCCTCTATGCTCCCTTCCTGGACCCACGAGGACACCAGCGTGCATGCATGGGAAAGAGACCGGTCTCCTGAGGAGAGACGCGCTCGGCATTTTAACAGTGGCGGTGATGAGGCTTCATTCACATCAGGTGTGCCCCATCACACGCCGCCAGACCTGGATGTTTCAGCGCCCCTCCTCTCTCGCACACCCACTCTCGTCAGGAGCCTGGTGAAAGGCGGCGATTACGGATGGGGTGACGATGATAATTAGGGGGGAGGCAGCCGACTCGTCACAATATATATCATTGAGCCTTGTGGGACTCCGCATGTCATGGACGTCCACTTAGACTTATGCTCTCCTATATTCACATAATAACCTCTCCCTTCTAAGTATGACCTGAACCAATTGAGAGCCATTCCAGAAAGCCTGACCCAGTTTTCCAGTCTCTCTAGAAGAATGTTATGATCGACAGTGTCAAACGCAGCACTAAGATCTAGGAGTACCAGCACTGATATATTTCAGAATTTAGGCGAATATCATTTATTATCTTAATGAGCGCTGTCTCTGTACCGTGAAGCGTTCAGAAACCAGATTGAAAATTGTCCAGGCATCCATTTGAGTTTAAGTATTGTTCAACTGATTAAAAACTACCTTTTCAATAATCTTGCCTATAAAAGGAAGATTTGATATTGGTCTGTAGTTGCTGAAGATGGTGTTATCAAGATTGCTCTTTTTCAAAAGGGGCTTAAAATCTGCAGTTTTCAGGGAGTCTGGAAAAGTCCCAGAAAGAAGTGAGGTGTTCACCACTTCTAAGAGATCTGCTTATAAACAGTTAAACACACTTTTGAAAAAATATGTGGGAAGTGTGTCAAGATAACAGGTTGAGGATTTAAAGTGTTGTATTATTTCTTCCAAAGTTTTGCTATCAATTGCTTCACTGTGGTCGAATCTATCTGACCTCTGCATAACTTGAGGATGCGCTAATCGTCTTTCTGATATTGTTGATCCTCTCGGAAAAGAAGGAGGCAAACTCATTGCATTTGCTGTCAGAGAGCATTTCATTGGGATGACTTGAGGGGTTTGTTAGTCTCTCAACAGTAGCGTGTTGTTTAGGTTGCTGTTTATAAGGTTAGAGAAGAACTTCTGTCTTGCTGTGGCTAGTTCCACATTGAAAGCATGAAAGCTGTCTTTATAGATGCTATAGTGAATTTCAAGTTTCGTCTTTCGCCACATCTGCTCAGCTTTCCTGCATTGTCTCTTCATACTCTGTACTGCTGTTGATTTTCTCCAAGATGGCTTTTGTCTGCCAGTCATCTTACTTACTTTCACTGGTGCAATGTCATCAATGATATTCTTAACTTTTGAGTTAAAGGACTCCAGGAGAAGATCAACAGAGTCTGCAGAAATGCTTGCCATTGAAGATATAGCCTTCATAAATAGCACACTAGTGTTTTTCGTTAATGCATCTCTTTCTGACAGAGATAGATCTAGATTCAGTGGTAGCAGAGATCAATATATCAAAGAAAATACAGAAGTGACTTACTGATGAGTAAATCTAGAGTGTGTCCACGATTGTGTGTGGGTCCATGCACATGCTGAATCAGGTCAAAAGTGTTTAATGGTATGTGACGTGTCAGCTGCCTCCCCCTGCTTATCATCGTAACCCCGTCTGGTAAGCGACGGCTTTCACCAGGTTCCCAACGGGAGTGGGTGTGCAAGAGAGGAGGGGCACTGAAACAGCCATGTCTGGTGGCGTGTGATGAGGCGCACCTGATACAAATGAAGCCTCATCACCGCTGCTGTTGAAATGCTGAGCGCGCCTCTCCTTGGGAGACCGGTCTCTTCCCCGTGCATGCACGTTGGTGCCCAGGATGCCGGGCCATTTAATCTCCATGAAGTGCCGTGGGCCAAGGTGGACGAAGCTGCTAGATGAAGCCGCCACCCCTCGCGCCGCGGGCCTCAGCAGGGAGCGAGTGTGGCCGCTGGACTCCGCCCCTTACCTGGACCCTTCCCTTTCGAACACTGCCCCTCCTTCATGGAACCCCCAGCACAATGAGGACACCAGATCCCCTGTTTATTTTGGACACTTTTATTCCCCCTTTTGGACACTTTTTGTTTATTTTATGTTCAATAAAAGTCTCTCCGAGGCCTGACATTAAACCCACTGTGTCTGTTGTTTGCTCCTCCCACCACACAGTTATAATTTCTTTTGTGGTTTGGATTTCTGCATTTTCTATATGAATATTAAAATCCCCTGCAATAGCAAAACAGTCAGACTCTGAGGAAATCATTGATAACAGTTCTGTGAACGCTTCAACAGAGGCTGGAGAGTATTTTGGAGGCCTGTAAATAATGATAAATACAATGCATGAAACACCTTTTAGCACAGTCCCTACTTATTCAAAAGACAAGTACTGACCAAATGACACTTGCTGGCATTGATAGACATCTTTAAATAGAGCAGCTACACCTCCACCTCTCCTAACAGCTCTGCAGACACTCATTAAGTAAAGTTAGGAGGGGCTGTTTCATTGAGGACTGTTGCACTCCAGCTGTCTTCTAGCCATGTTTCATTTAGAAACATAAAATCCAGGTTGTTTGTGGTTATTAAGTCATTGATCAGAAATGATTATTTATTTTATTATTTTTTTAATGATTTTTTTGAGCGAATGTTAAAAAAATGTTAACTTGATGGCATTACTTTTTGTCTCTAGAGTAATCTTAGTTTGATGCCTAATAGGCCGCAGATTAGATGGGTCAGCTGTATGGCTTGAGAAGGCCTTAGGCTTTCTATCATGTGAAAAACAGAGATAGAGAAAGCTACAGGCACACTGGGTTCCCGCTTGTTCTGTAAACATTCCTGAATGTTGCTGCTATCGTAGTGGGGACCCGACACATATCACTGAGAGCTGTTATAAGTTGTTTTTGGTCCACCTACAGCAGATGGAGGAGGGTTTGGGCCCTGGCGATGTGGCAGTGTCCGGAGAGGAAGGAGTCGGAGGAAGGAGGAAGGA
Organism: Labeo calbasu; assembly: GCA_019740295.1. NCBI lineage: Eukaryota > Metazoa > Chordata > Actinopteri > Cypriniformes > Cyprinidae > Labeo > Labeo calbasu. The sequence continues at coordinate 22,058 of JAHKKF010538717.1, read as the reverse complement.
GGAAGGAGGATGAGGGCGAGCAGGGCCCACAGGCTTTGGTGGTTGTGGTGCGCGCCATTTTTAGTTGGTAACTGGAGGCTGCAAAAGAGTGAGAGAGTCTGGTTCCAGCATATACCAGTTCCTCCATTTTCTGTGAGAAGCTTAGAAGTGGATTTACTGGAGAGAGGGATAATGTGTCTGGTGAGCGGGGCTCTGGTTCTGGTGTTTCCGGTGGCTGAAATATGTTGTCCTGGCTTCCCTGGCTGTTTACCAGAAAGTCGTTCTTTGGCGCTGAGTCTTGGGGCTGTTGTAGTACGTCACAGTCTATCTGTGATGAGCTCTGTGGGCAGGGCTCAGCCGGGATAGTGTCCATGAGCAGTGCTTGTTGTGGCTGTGTGGCATTGTCAGTGTCCTTGTGGGATGTGTCGACCACATGACGACTCTGAAGCTGATTTGAGGTCCCGTCATCACTCATACTTTATCCAGGTGTGTGTGTGCCATTCATGTTGGGTGGACTGGCACACTCTACTGAAGGATGACGGAGTGAAGAATAGATGTTGTCCTTTAGCACTCTTGCACCAAGTTTGTTTGGGTGGAGGCCATCCAGTTTAAACAGTTGTCTATGGCCCCAGAAAAGACTGAAGTTGTCGATGAAGTTGGCTCCTTTTAGACTGCAGGTTCTTTGTAGCCATGTATTCAGCCCAAGTAACCGCGGAAATTTTTTAGTTCCCCTTGCTGGGAGTGGTCCACTGATGAACGACTGAAGTCTTCGAAGGAGTTCTGACTGCTCTTTCCGAATATCATTCTTCCCCATATGGATGATTATTCGATTTGCAGTCTTATGCATCATTAGGATGTTCCGAAGTTCCTTATTCATGTCAGAGACAGTTGCTTGAGGAAAGCAGGATGTAGTTTTAGTTCTGCTACTGATATTTCTGATAATGGAGTCACCCACTATCAGAGTCCGTGCTACGAGCTGAATGCTGCTGTCTGATCGACCTTGAGCACCTGTTTGTAGCGATGTTAGCTGCTGGCTGGTTCGATCCATGTTCAATCACATTTGGGGATTCCTCACCCACATTCATTAATGCTTCAAATATGTTTTCAAGCTGTATAGGGGGAGGTAAAATACCAGTTTTTGCAGGCCTTGTCAAAGCCATATCTGGGGTAGAGAATGCTACCGCAGCAATACAAGGTACTCGTGACAATCTGATGTCTCAAGTGCCTTTAGGTCTCGCTCCCTGTTTGTGCCATCGATTAGTGTATCGATCAGTTTTGGCTTGCTCCTCTACACAACTGTTGAGATTCGCTAGATTTACCGGACTCACCGGTTGTATGCTGAAGGGGTCCGTGATTATGGTCTGCTGTGCGTTCCGCCTGTTTTGGAAGTCCAGAAACTTTGTTTCAAGAACCACAATTCTTTGTAGAAGTCTGTGGCAATTCGTGCAGCAATTCCAGAAGAGGCATTATCTCTCTCATCTGTTGAAAGTAGGCAGCTGTGTTTTCTCATCTCCGGAATGTAAACTGCTGGCAAAGGGAGGCAAAGAGTCTCCTTTATTGTAGTATTTTCAGCTTAGTGTTTGTGCCAGAAATGTGTTGTTTAAGCACTGTGCTGATCTGCTGAAGTTAAAATCTTAGAAAAATCTGAGAAAAGTACATAAACAGGGAGCAAAGCGGGAAGCAGTAAGCAAGCGTCCGAACAGTGGCAAAGCCAGAAGCCACAGAGGCCTCTCCAGGTCTCCATCCTAATCATTAGACAACCAGGTGTTGGGCAAAGCTGAAAATTAGACTCATCAGAGATGGTCCAATTGTTATGGTCTTTTGCAAACCTCAGACTGACTTTTCTTTGATTCTCATTGATGAAAGGCTTTTTTCTAGTTTTGCCCTGCCCCCAGGAGCCTGTTTTGAACTGTCCTCGCCGTGCACTTCACCCCAGCTGCTGTTTACCATTCTTTTTGTAGATTATCCTACGGTTGTAGTTGGGACAAAATGATTTGGCAATCATCCTGGCCAGTGGAGAATTGTTTTCACCCTCTGCCGTTGTTTTGAAAGTTTTGTCTACTCAAACTTTTTTCATAAAGACTTTTATCAGCTGAACAGTCTGTATGTTGTTAAACAACAGTACAATTCATTGAATGCACTGCACTTCTATCCCTCACAGCCTCGATTTAAATATGCCACAACCAGACTAAGATCTGAAGATCTGAAGTTTGCAAAAATGTAATTTGAGGCTTATTATTAATCCCTTTTATTAGTCCACAATACCACCAAAATGGTAAAATAAGAAGCTGCAGTATATTGCTGTACAGCAAGGGAGCCATTAAAGGCTTGTCAGCATATATGTGCATGTGAATGTATAGTCTTAAACACTGAGGCACTTTGAGGCAGACAAGTACAGAGGAAACCAAATTCCTTTTATAAATAGGAAATACATTAACGACGGCACAGCTCTGGAAGGACATGTAACCTATGGAGTGAGGATGGTTGAGTGACAGCTTGGCAGTGATGTGCAGTGTTGGGAAGGTTACTTTGGAAAAGTAATAAGTTACTCTATTTAAAATGTAATAAGTAGTGTAACTTCTCTATTACTTTAATAATGTAATGTAACATTACTTTTGATTACTTTTTGATTACTTTTCTAAATTTCTAATTGTTAATCATTTCAAAACATTTAAATTAGGCAGACTTATCCATACAGTAGCACTCAACACCGATTACTGTCAGACTTTCAGAATCCTTTATCACTTGAATTAAGATTATAATAAATAAGGGATAATACATCTTTATTTTGCAATAACAACTGGTGGATGTACATTATCCCACTTATTACACAGCTGCTTGACACAAAAGTAAATAATTAGACACAAAGCACTGATCTGAGATGAAATATTTGAACGCAAAGCTTCCATGAAGTAATCAGTGGCAAGTTGACAGAATTAAGAAATTGTACACATGATATTGAATTGAGTTTTAACAGTTTATTAGCTAACCAAACCCAAAGCTTCCACCAAGAAAAACTATCACGCGTATAGC
>JAHKKF010538717.1:0-11476 GCA_019740295.1 Labeo calbasu | reverse complement strand
TGTTATCGGGAATAACATACCTTGGAATGTCATGACTGACCAATCAGAATCAAGCATTCCACAGAGCCATGTAATAATTTAATTTAAAGCACAGCCACACAATTTCAGACTTAACACATCTTATTTACTTTGAGATGATTCTGAGGTTAAATACAGATTTGAAATCATAACAAGAAATGGTTTAATAGCTGGGGTACTGGTTTTGAAATCAAATGTTTGCATAGTTATGACAGGAAACACTGGAATCTTGGAAAAAAACAATTAATCTTAAAAAATAAAGTATATGCATAAACCCAAATAGGAAATAAAACAGTTAAGAATAAGCATGTGTCCTATTCTGTGTCCTAAACTCCTGAAACATTGGTGTCTCATTTTAGAGCAGTCAATGCAATTTTGGAAAAGTCAGTTAAATCTGTATGTGGGTGGGTGTGTGTGAAAAAAATTCAGATGTAACCCCCTTTGTAATCATTAACATCTTCAAAAGTAACTGTAATTTAATTACACATTTTTTCTCAGTAACTGTAACTAATTACATTTATTTTGTAATTAAATTACGTAATTCCGTTACATATAACTAGTTACTCCCCAACTCTGGTGATGTGACACTGTAGGTTTTCTGAAAAATCAATGATCAGAGCAGCCACTTGCATTCACTTGCATTTTATCAGGCATGAAAACTGCAAGATTTCAGGGATTACTCAAGACCATATCACACAAGGGATTCCTGAAACCTCTGGGATGAGATGAGTATCTACACATGGTGGAGTAAATGTTGATACTGAGCTGATGGATGGAACGGAGAAATGAAATAAATTACAACCAGAATGTGTTAATTCGTCTTGGGAAATGCAGAGTGTGACATTGTCAACCTACTGATTTAACAATCTGAGCTGACATGAATTCCACAAGTTTGTGCGAAACCCGATGATCATGTTATCCAGCATCAATTTAGAAGGCTCCACATTTAATTTAATTAGAGACCTAGAAATCCTGCTGAACTTTAAACATGTCTTGTTCTACATAACACTTCATTGTTTTACATTTTTCGAAATCCTGAAACTTTGATCCCCCACAATTAAATGAAAAAAGGTTTTTGATGTTGTATCAGACTTTTGGATCCCATTTTATGTTTTTCGCCTACAGGTGAAGCTGACATATCTTAATAGATACCAGCCATTATTATACACCCACATAAAACACACAAAGAGTACATGAGAGATTTACATGACTACAGTCAAATGAGCTTCACTTATCGCCCAGACCTTTATCTTTAGATGTAACTATGCTGTTATTCAATGCAAAATGCATTTCCTTGCCAACATGCTGTAGAGAATTGCATTTTAACCTTATGTAACCAAGTTTATAGTGGTTGCAAACAGACTAATAAGAACTCAGGAATGTCCAGTCCATCACTTAACATTTTGTGAAGTGAAAAGCTGTGTGTTTGTAAGAAACAAATCCATCATTAATGCATTTTAACTTTAAACTGTCACTTTTCGGCTAACATATGAGTTTACCATAATACTGCTTCCTCCAGTGGAAAAGTCCATCTCACATCAAAATCCACCAACAAATGGTTCTAATCTATGGATTTTTCTTTTCTGATTAAGACGAGAAAAGCTTTATCATGAACAGAAGACTCGTGTTTTAGCCAGAAGAAGCTTAATGGTCAATTTATTACAAACATGCAGCTTTTTAATTCATTAGTTAATAAATGACAGACTGAACAACGTGGCACACTGGGTCAAAATTAATAGTTCCTAGCACCTGCTAAATAAAATAAACATTTCCCAGAAACAATGTGCTGCAGTGAATTTATTTATGAAAGATTTAGCTGAAACCAGCAAACCTGTAAAGTAAATCACTTTCAGATAGCTCGCTGTCAAAGTGTTGAAATATCATATTATGAATTGGGGCGCAGCACCCATAATTCTAAACAGGTTGTATTAAAATGTGGGAACAAAGATTTATTTAGCATTAAACGTGATTTATCAGGTGCTGTTATATAATATTTCAGTTATAAATGGGATTGTTTGGGGTCAGCTGGAACTGGTACTGACTAGAAAATATGATGCAGCTGTGTCTACAACCAAAATGTATATATAGGCGCATATGACCTCTTAAGGTATGAAAGAGCAATTTAGCAATATTATTTTCCTCTGGTAAAAAAAAATAAATAAATATAAGTAAATGCATTTTTCAATGCAACTACTCCTTAAATAACTAGTTATCTTCTCATAGGTCACTTTAAGTATCTAACTATGATCTAATCAAACATTCTAAGCCAATTCAAAACAAAATTCCAGAATATAGCACCAAAGACACTTTTATGAGTACTATATATAAAAAAAAAAACTGTGGAAACTCTGAATCCACCTGATAAACTCCTATCAGCGGGACAACAGAACTGAACTTTTGGCATTTTGTGTTATTGGTGCATCATGCTGATTGCAGCATCAAGCATCATTTAAGAATGCTTCAACAACAGAGACTCGAAAACTCATGAAGGGAAAAAAGAGCAGAGCTACAGAACAATGCTGGAGGACAACATGCTGTGATCCCTGCAAGCACTTCCAGGACTGTGTGACCCAAACACACAGCAATCTTAAGGTTTCAGATGTTTAGTGTCCTGGCGTGGCCCTGTCAAACCCAGAGTCCAATTGCGCATCTGTGAAATGACTTTTAAAACTGCACACAAACAATCTCCCCTGAGACTGATTGAGCTGGAGAGCAGATATCTTTATTGTCAAAACATCTTACAGTAAACTAATCAAGTTTATGATGAGAAAAACACTTGATGGCTTCATTAGAGACTGTCAGTGCAAGCATGACACATATTGTGGTATCGTTTTCTGAATTCATTTTTAATGTACTGCAGTGATTTTCGTTGAGTTTCCCTGTGAATGATTGGCAACACATCATGTTTGTGGCGCTGTGATAGATGAGTGAAATGCACAGACAGACGTTTGCCGAGTGTTGAATGAGGATTGCTCGTACCGGAGTGGGCGTGGATGAGTTTTGGCTTTATAAACGCTGCGAATGTCCTTCAGCACGGATCTCACTTGTTGAGTGATTTCTAGGAGGACAGTTTAACGCGAAACCGACACACCTAAAGACATCTATTCGATCGGCAAATGACGATGGCAATGATGAAAGGATTCGTGCTCTTTATTTGCTTGTTCTTCACAGTTGTTCAGTCCATCACATGCGAGGCGAACAGGATAGATGCGCGCAAAAAGCACGAAAACGATGTGTCGCATCACAGCTCTGCCATAACAACAGGTAACATATTAGATTTTAATTGAACTGAATATAAATATAGTAATTTAAGCATAGTGGCCAGTATTTATTATTTAATTTGATATAATGATAGTTACAGTATATAAAAAATGTAAATATTTGCATGTATCCGTATATTATTGTATTATAAAAATAATGATTTTACATTTTAATTATTTTATAGAATCATATTAAATTATTTAAAAAACTATATTTTAATTAAAACTAATACAATAATTAAACCAGCAGCGTAAAAGGAACATTTTATATTTACCGTAATTATAGTAACTGTTTGTTACGTATATAATTACATGTATCCACGTATTATTATATTATTTAAATCATTATATCAAATTCTAATTAATATATAAAATTAGCCTATATTAAATAATAAAATTGGTATATTTAATCATCAGCCTAAAACCAACATTTAATACTATAGTTCACTATAATGATAGTTACTGTTAATATTAGTTACTGTACATAATATAAAGTATATAGCTGACTCTATCTATCTATCTATCTATCTATCTATCTATCTATCTATCTATCTATCTATTTGTCTATGTATCTATTAAAAAGAAAGAAAAATAATTGATTTGAATCAAAATATTATTACTTTTTATAATGTAATAATATATAGATACAGACAATTATATACTCTATAACCACAATTTAATATTCATTTTACAATAATGATAATTATTGTTGCAGTTACTGTAAATATTATAATGTATATACTTGTCTCTATCTACATATTATTGTATCATAAAAACGAATTTTTAATTAAAATAATATAAATTTATCATTAGTCATTTATTATTCAGTTTAATATAATACTGTTACAATTACATAATGTATATAGTTATATGTATCCACATATAATAATAATATATTACATTATTTATAAAAGAATAATAGAAATATAATTTAATCATCGGCATCTAATGTTTATTTAGCATGACAGTTACTGTTATATAATGTGTATAGTTGATTAAATGAGTATGAAAAAAGATTATTTGTATCCACTACATTTGTAATGAAATGAAGAACGATTTTACACCAGATTTCCTTAACTTGAGCTTTTTATTTTGTATCCTTTTTTGTAATAATTTTCTGCTGTGGTTTGCAGTGTTCAAATGCGTGCATGTGTTCCCCTTGATAAAACACCTGTTTGGCCCAAATTCACTACCATATAAAGACGTTTATGGCATTTCATCGTTTACTACTAATCACATGATGTTAGATCATTCACTATGCCACCTGACGACGTGTTGCTTTTCACACATGCTGTAATCAGGCCAGTATAAACACGCTTAAAGAACACAAAGCCTTCTTTTCTTCTCTGGGATTTGCAGCTACCGTCAACGTCACTATGAGGCTTAAAAGAAAACCGATTTCTTAGCATTTTTCCACGCACAGTCTCACTATTCAGTAGCCTGCACTCGACAGCTCCAGTGAAAGGCTCATTATTTGCAGCAGGCGTCTCATGTGAAAAGGCCGACAGGAAAAACCACCACTGTTTGTTTCAAGTGCCACCTGGGTGGGATGATAAAATGTGAACTCCCTAAAAAACATGTAGAAATGTGTAAATGCATTTTTACGGTCCTAATCGAGTGCATCTGTTCGTCCCAACAGGAGTGTGGAATCAGGAGAAGCCAAAGAGACTCTTTGCCAGGACTCGCTATCTGTCTCAGCAGAGACATCACGTGGTGGTACGTTCCACACATCACACCGTCTCCTTAAAAGTGAACGCTAATGCAACAAACCCAACATTGTTCAAGCAGACTCATGCACATCTGTCGTTTTGCAAGCGCAAGAATACAATATTCCTTCTTGGAAATCGAGTTAATCCTTTTTACATTAGAAACCTTGAGCAAATAGAAATGTATTAGTTGTTCTTTACTCTGTTTATTCGTTTCTCATGAAACTATGTGTCCTCCAGAGACCTAAGCCCAGGCCTGAGGCCGTTTCTCCAGCCCAGACTCCAGCGCGGCGCTGCGCCGGTCTGATGGAGAGCTGCTCCTCGCTCACTCCCTGCTGTGACCCATGTGCTTCCTGCCACTGCAGGCTCTTCAACACGATCTGTCACTGCTGGAGACTCGGACACCTTTGCCCCAAGAAGACCTAATCGCCCCAAACGCGCACGTGTATCGGTGCTTCTCAGCTGCTTTTAATTTAGCACCGCACATTGGACATCAAACGTCGTTTATTGTAACTTATGAATATTTCTTGAACTTTGATGGTATCTCATTCCCAGCTTGCAATAGTTCGCCATACAAAACTTTTTGGTTTGTTTTTTGATAATGACACGTCTAATTCGACTAGCTTCTATCAAGATTCATTTGTGCCAAAAGAGGTCAGTTAAAGAATATTCCATACAACTGGCATATTGCTGATAACCACAGAAGTTAGTTTGACTCATTGCTTGTTTTTGTTAACACAAGCAGAAATTGAGGTTAATTTGAGGCACCACAGTGCAAAAACAAAGCTCTTGTATTATTTTTCCGTTTAAAAATGTTTGTATTACTGGAGCTGTGAAGCTGTTTAAAGGGTTTTTATAGTCAATTAAAGTTTTAGTGTTGTAAAACTGGACATAACTCTAGAGATAAAAGGCTAGTATGTGATTTTCCTTTTTTATAGACTAAAATCATGTAAACACACAACCGACTGCCTTCGTTGTAAGTCATAATGTTAGCTTTTTTTGAAGAAAACGAGTTGTGGTAATCAACATTACAAATGCTGTTGAATCTGGAATATTCCTTTAACAAAATAAAGAATTATGGTTACTCTTTACAATAATCCTAGTAAAAAAGTAATCGATTTAAAATACATTTATTTCATGCTAAGTATAATTCAAGTCTGTTACTGACATATCGCTCGAGACTTACTGATATAAAAATTGTAATTAAACTTTATTTGGAGTACTACTTGTGCACAATGCACATTTCTTCATATTAAGCCTAAAATATTTTTATGTCACTATTGACAAGAACTGCATGATCTTTAAATAATATTGGTCTTTAAATGCAAAATATTTAAAGTGTACGTAAAGTATACTTGCAACAGTTTCACTTTAGCACAATCATTTTGTTAACAGATAACAAAAACATTTTTTGTTAACAAAGATTGCTTATTTGCTTATTATTAGTTCATGTTAATTAATGCATTAATTCTAACTATAACTAATGAGACCTTATTGTAAAGTGTTACTAGCTTTTTTTTTTCTTTCAGACCTTCAGATGCACCACTGTTACGTATCACACATACAGCTGTGCACCAGCAATGCTTCTACACACTATAATACTGCTATGTAGCATGCTATAGACATTACTACATGACATTACCTAACTGTACAGTGAATGTTTAACGTCCATATGACTCGAGTTATTCGCTATCTTTTTGTACCATGACACTATTGTGAGTCATTTGCCGACTGGAGATGTTCTTATAGTTAACTCTTGTAGAATTAATTCTGGCAAAGTTTGACGTTTGTTATTATTCTCAGTATTTTTCAACCCTTGTTAAGCAAGGGGCATATACTGTTTAACTTGTACAGAATCAATGCAACAGTGCCTAAAAAGCTTTAAATACTATTTAAGTCATTTTAGGTGCAGTAAATGTGAATCTAATGTTATCCTTATACTGTGATCTTTTAATAATACGTTTTAAGAAGCTAGTTTCTACTGTGATGATTCCACTGTCATGTTTCTGATTTCTACACACACAAAAAAAAGTATATGTGGATGTCAAGCAGATGCTATTGTGGATGAAAAGCTTCTTTGAGAAAAGTTGTAATCATTATATATTTCTATTCACTGTCAGGTCATATTGACTGAATATTATTAGAAAAAAAAATATTAAAAACATGTTCAGTGTCCTCTCTACAATTTATTTGTAATAAAAATATTTAGAACTGCAGCATGGGAACTTTACTTTGTATAATATATCTTGAAGAAACAGTTCAACCAAAAGTGAAAATTTGATTGAATCTCATGTACATGAGTTTGTTTCATTAATGGATCTTTTGCAGTGAAAGGGTGCCATCAGATTGAGAGTCCAAACAGCTGATAAAAACATCGCAATAATTCACAAGCAATGCAAGTGATCCACAAGCTGTGTGTTTGTAACAAATAAATCCATCATTAATTTAAAACAAACAAACAAAAAACTCCAGACCGTTGCTTTTAACTAAAACTCTTTTATCCATAAAATTGCTTTCTTCAGTGAAAAAGTCATCTTGTCTAAATCTGGAGACAAATATGCACAGATCAAGCACTGTTTACAAGTTAAAACAGTTCTAAACAAATATGTGGAGAAACCGTTATTATGGATTATAGACTTGTATTTTGGCCAGAAGCGATGGATTTTGCTTTAATGATGCATTTGTTTCTTACAAACTTACAGCTTTTCACTTCACAAGACATTATTTAATAGACTGTGGATTACTTGTGGATTATTATGATGTTTTTATCAGTTGTTTGGACTCTCATTCTGATGGCACCCATTCAGTAATGCTAAATTTCTCCATATCTGTTTCAATGAAGAAACAAACTCTACATCTTGGATGGCAAGAGGGTGAGAAAATGTTCAGCTAATTTTCATTTCTGGCTGAAGTTCTCCTTTAGGCTCTAAAAAGCATCTGCAGTTTGGTTTGGTGCCAGGACTACATAGTAAATCTTCCTTGAATACTATTTAGGGCAGAGCTCGATTTATTAAGTATACTTAAAGTTTATGTTTTATGTTGTATATTTTATGGTGTAAGTATGTAAGCAAAGTAGTATACAATTATACTTCTAGTAAATATCAATTTACTAGTAGTATACTTGCAAGTATAGGGTACAATCACTGATCTATATATAGTGACTGGACCGCTCATTGCGTTCTAAACTGTCGTTAGGCAGGGTAGCCACCGGAAGTGTTCGGTCCGCCATCTTACGATTCCCTACAGGCAGAGAGTACCATTGACTCACAGCTAAACCGCTGACCTAAAATCTCCCGATTTTAAGCGTATCAGTCACACAGGACTAGTTTTCAGGATATGTGTATGTAAATTAATTTTTACTTAAAATGTTATCTGCAATGTTTATCTTCTTTTTGATCTGGATAACCGATTTTTTGAAATCGTTCAGGTGAGTGTGTCAGCTGCACACTTGCCGACACAGTTAACTGATCCAACACAAAATGTATATTTCTTTACGTAAAATTATGCAGGATATATTAAACATGAACACATTACATTACCTGATTATAACACTTGATTTTTGCTCAATTTCGTCAATAAAAATAGTCTGAAACAGTCACAGCTGAGCTGCATCTCTACTCAAACACAGCTGTGTTTTGTTTATGAATGAACGTGCGTTTTTAAACGAATCTGAGTCATTGATTCAATTCCCCATTTCTAAAGAGAGTCACTTGCTTCTTTCCTGCATGAATGATTCAGTGATAAAATCAGTGACTTACCGCCGTCTGCTGACAGTTTTAGTTACATTTTTAAAGTTAAATTTTCATTTTAGTTATTTAAATAATTTGATATTTCTATATTAAAAATGTTATGTTTAACATTTTTGCGTTATTAAGGTTTATTATTAACATTTATCTCAACATGAATGTTATGTTGGCTGAATTAGCAATTGTTTAAATCATTACCTGCTTCAAAATGATGTTTACGAAATCATTGTTGAAACGTGCATTAAGCCTGTACGAATAAAACACTATAACAAAACAGCATAAACAATGGTTAGTTGTACAAAGCAGAAATCTTTATTCAGATTTCAGAATAAGCATTTTGTCATTTGTAAACATGGTGAACGTCCGATGTTTATCGTGTTTATCCGATGTTCGCTACTGTAACGTATATGATCGTAACTTTTTAATAAGCAGAGGGAATTCCCGACATTAAACAAATAACCGTTTACATGCTTAGGACGTTTGCGTTGTGAGAATGTACAGTGAGACGTAAGATATGAAAACGCTGACTTGTTAGGTAATGTTTTCTCATTAAAGTCGTATAATTTCATTCATTCAGTAGAATGTTTGCGAATACTAGGGAATCGCATATGGCGGCGCTGTGGCTTCACTTCTATGACGTCATGAGCAATCCAGTTCTCTGTTGTAGATCAGTGGGTACAATGGGCCTAAAGGCACACCCTAAGAAAAAAAGTGCTTTTCACTGCACCCAAAGTTTATGATTGCAGAACAATGTATATGCTTGTATTAAACATGTATGGAGCAACAGATTTTGTGTGAAAATAAATCATAATAAGTCATTCATTTTGTTTAAAAATCTTATAAATATATGAGGTGGCAAGTGGGGCCTTTTACCTCACACACAGTGTAAAAGCGCACAGTATTGATACAAATTCTTTAGCTAATATAATGTTTTTTTTTTTAAATTAAGTTCATATTTGTTCAAAATTATCATTCTAGCAATGTAGGTACTATTGTCTGCTTATTTTGATAAATAAAATATACTGTCACACCCCTGGACTATTTGTGTTGGTTTTTCCCTCGTGCCCACATATGGTTGTTCCTGTCCTCGTTGTGTCATTATTAGTTAATCACCATCACCTGACTGTGTATTATTAGCCACCCTTTATAAATTGTTTGAGTTCTATGCTTTGTGTCCAATCTTGTCAATGAATACATGTGTTCCTGTCTTTCATTGTTGTGAATTTACCTGTGTGGATTATTAAAGACTTTTCATTGCTTTCCATCGTCATGTTGCGCCTTCCTCCTCACGTGTTGTGACGCTGTCATGAAAATGTTAATATAAAACATGTTTTAAAAAACGGAAACGTTTTTTTTTTTTTTTTTAAATGTAAAGATTCTGGAAGCATCCCATAGTAATTGAATATAGAGTTTCAGTAGTAACAACAAATGATATTTTTTTATATGATATGATTAATATCATATAATAATATCTAGTGGTTTAGAGGAAAATAATATCAAAGGCGCCTTTAGCCCCGTTGTACCCTACTATTTACTTATTGAGACTAAATTGGCTCAGTTTTAGTTTAAAGGGATCATCGATTGCCCATTTTCCACAAGTTGATATGATTCTTTAGGATCTTAATGAAAAGTCTGTAATATACTTTGGTTAAAAATTCTCAATGGTAGTGTAAAACAACACCCTTTTTACCTTGTCAAAATGAGCTCTGCAAAAATCATCCCATTCTGGTCGAAGCTGTTTTAAATGCAAATGACCCCGCCCCTCTCTTCTCTCTGTGGAGTGACGAGCCTGTTTACTTTAGCCACTTTAACTTACATCCCTGCTCCGGTATCGAAAAAGTGGTCGGACAGCTGATCTGAGGTAAGACCTCTGAGGTAAGAGCGGCCTCTGTTGGTGTGACGCCACAACGACAGGCATCTGAGAATGGCTCAATTTGAAAAAGGGAATATTATTTTTAAAGATTAATTAAAAACCAGTGCATGCATTTTTATCATTATAGGGTAGATTTGTTACACTGCCAACACACATTAATGTTCAAACAACATGTAAAAGTGAACTTAGCATCCGATGACAACTTTAAGTGTGATTTTAAGTGTAACAGAAGAAAATTATGTCCACACTAGTTGCCATCCCTGCTCTAAGTAAACTAGTAGTTTAATAGTTTTTTATACCTGAAGTATACTTGTAAGCTTTCTTTAAGTGAACATTTATTTGGCCATTTAATATATACTTTACAGAGGACACTGGATGCAAAATTCACATTTACAGTGTTTGCATATAAATATGTCTTAGCAGCGCGTGGACACAACCACCCTACAAAGATAAAAATCCATTCACTTCTTTTTTTACTCCCGAAAAAAAACCTAAACAGTCTTAATTTTCAAGCCATTTTCATTTTCTGAGTAGTATCGTGTCATATTTCTCTGCCACAATCGCTGACAGACCCTCAGCCAGTAGCAGGGTTGCAAAATCCATGGTTTTCCTGCAGAACTGGGCTTTTAGACTGTTGCTGCAGGTTGATTTCCCCCCTGCTGCACTGTAAAAAAAAAAATAAATAAAACTAAAAGAAAAAACAATTTGTTGAGTCAACTTAAAATAGTTTGTAAAGAAGTTCAATCAACTCACATAAGTTTAGTCAACTTGAAATGTTAAGTTGTACTAAGTGACAACTTAGATATCTGACAAAAATTTGGTTTGTTAAACTTAAAAGCTAGGCTTGTTATCCAGCTGCCTCAAAATTTTAAG